>CM024637.1:12699836-12990192 GCA_014182715.1 Eucalyptus cloeziana
GTACAAAAAAGTAAACCTAACACAACAGATTTAAGGGTTCGGCGGACCAGGGAGAGAGATGGCCGAGATAATTCAACTATAATCGGTAAAGGGGATATTACAATTGCTCCATTGCAGTCACTCACAAATGATTCCCGATACTGCTCAAGTCGAAAGTCCGATCAAGGAAGGACTGGCGTCCAAAATGCTGGAATTTCCAGCTTTTACATTCTGCCCGGACGTCTGTTCTTGTTTCGGACTCACGTATTCCCCCCGAAATGTTGGTGCTTCATCCCGAACATCCACCACAAGATTTAGGACATATGAAAATGTCCCTTAACTCAATTCGAAATATTTCGGTAGCTCCGAATGTCCTCGAATCAAGTCAATTCCAAATCAAACCAGGGCTAACTTCAGCCCCTACTGAACAAAGTTTCCTCCTTAGCGAGAAGTCCAACCTCGTCCACATCGATTGTTGTCGCTCCTAAATCCCCCCAGAACTTGATTAATGGGATAGGCTTCCGTAATTTGTCCCCCGGATTATCTGTTGTGTGCACTTTCACTATGAATGTGGTTTCTTATTACACTATCACGACCCAATTTACACTCATAAGCCTAAGCTGCTTTTACATCTTGGTCATGTGTTCGTTCTACTCGTTTTAGACCCCTAGTAGCCTCCAATCTTCGGTGCTTCATTCTATATGTCAGTTACATGATTTAGGACGTCCGAAATGTCCCTTTGTGCACTCTACAATATTTCGCTCACTCCAGGTATCCTTAAATCAACTCAAGCTGGCTCGATTTGGTTGGTATAAATTAGTTGTGGTTAAAAGGTTGAAAGCGTGTCTAGTTAATTTTCGACAATAGAGAGATGAAGTAGTTCAGAGATACAATGAAATCCATCATTTAGACAATTCTGGGCCACCTTTAGAGTAGACGTAAGCCATGGCAAGTATATAGGATTAATAAGGAAAACTTGGCTTCACTTATTGAAACGACTTCACAAAGGTATCTTACGAGAATAGTGAAATTTGTAATATTATTTTACGGGAAAAGTGCCAAAAAAGTTCTTAACATTTTGTCTTTGTGCCGATTTAGTCATAAACCTTTTTTTGGTGTTGATTTAGTCCTAAACCTTTTTACGTTGTGTCAATTCAATCCTTTCCGGCCAATTTTGGCTGGATTTTGCTGATTGGATGTCAATTGGCTGACGTGGCCTGATTGGCTCTGACGTGGACAACTTTTAATAATATTTTAATAATTTTGAATTTTTTTATTTTTATTTTATTTTTTCTCTTTCTTTTTTCTTTTTTTCTTCCAACCGGTCGCCAGACCTAGGCAACAGCCAGTGAGGTCGAGGTCGACCTCGCCGGCCACCTCACCAGTGGTTGCAAGGCCGCCCTCAAGGCTTGGGCAGTGAGGCTCGCCCTCACCGAATCTGGTGAGGGTCAAGCCTCGCCCATGGTCAATGAGGGCGAGCCCCGCCAGCTCGGTGCCAGGAGGCGGCCTCGAGCTGGCCTCGGGCCGAGCCACTGGAAGCTTCCGACTAGACGACCATAAGAGTCTCGCATCTTCGGAGACGCGAGGGACACAGAGAACGAGAAGATCGCGAAGTAGAGGGAATCTCGACAATCGCGCCGAGAGAGAGAGAGAGAGAGATCTTCGACGGCACGCGGAGCTTGTTGTCTGGTCGAAAGATTCTCGCCCTCCCGGCCATGGGTGAGACTCAACTCTCGCCAGATCCAGTGAGGGTAAGCCTTGCCGCCCAGGCCAGTTGGAGGAAGAAGAGGAGAAGAAAAAAAGAAAAAAAAATTCTAAAAAATTCTAAAAAAATTCTAAATTATTAAAATATTATTAAAAGTTGTCCATGTTAGCGCCGATCAGGCCATGTCAGCCGGCTGACATCCAGTTAGTAAAATCTGGCCAATTTTGACCGGAAATGACTGAATTGATACAATGTAAAAAGGTTTAGGACTAAATCGGCACAAAGACCAAAGGTTTAGGACTTTTTTGGCACTTTTCCCATTGTTTGACCTGTTTAAGTATTTCATCCTAGCTTGGATGACTTTTTGACTCTGGTCACCAAAGCTTTGTATTCTTAATTCTAGTCTCCCTTACTATCCCACCAATTGGATTTGAAACCATACTCAAAACAAATCATTGTAAGAGAAAGATGAACCATTTATTGAGATACACATGTAAGTTGTCTTAGAAAAAGTCCCGCATTGGAGAAATGGCGTGGTGTGGAGCAATTATTATTATTATTCTAGTTAGCTTATAACTTATTGTCTTAAGTTTTTTAATGAAGGTAGGACCAATTGGATTTGTTGACGATTCTAAACTTGGGTTCCCTCATCAAAGCCTCACCAATCTCTTCTAGTGTCCATTGATCTCAGAGAAGGTTATCAAAGCCTCACCAGTCTCTTCTAGTGTTTATTGATCTCAGAGAAGGAATTTAGCCAACACATTGTGGTGTAGCATCAGGATGGCAGTGTTGTGGTCTAGCAACGCATTTCCGATGGTTGTTTCGATTTAGAGAAAGAGGCTAGTGATGAGGAGGCGTCGGATATTCAAGTTGAGATGTCTGATGCAAAAGTATACTTGAGTTAAGAGAAAGCAGATCTAACACACTAGGCTCACCATTAACAATCTGAGTTGCGTTAGGAAATGTCTCATATTAGAGAATTAGTGTGTTGTAGAGCAGTTTATATTATCTTAGTTGGCTCATAATTCATTAAATTATACTTTTGAGTAAATATGAATTCAATTGAATATAATAATAGGCTCAGATTTAAGCTATCTCTTGACAATTTCCCTAAGTATATGTATGAGGTTTCTGTTGCGCACTCCCAACACCATATATAATACTTCATCGAGAGAGAAGAGAGACCAAAATGAAAAAAAAAAAACATTTTGTAATAAACGATAAGAGATATTCATTGAGAATTCAAAATGAAAAAAACACTGGATATAGCATTATTGTCAAATGAAAAAACACTCGTCTCCTTATTTTCCGACAGTAATGGCAACTCAGAACATCATGGAAGCATACGCAAAGCGTTTTTCAGAGAAATCTAGCCTTAGTGCAAAGCCATTGACCAACAAAGAGCGCGTCGCAATTAAGGTTCGGATTGAACATACCAAAGCTTTCTTGAGTTAACTTGAACATGTCCGCGACGCCAAGGCAAGTATCTCCACTCTTCACTCCATAAACCGACTCGCATTTTAATCTGACAGACACCGGCGTATCTATTTTGAATCCACATCCAAAGTCAAAATGTGAGTTTACAAGCTAGGAATAAACGGAATATGGAACAAAAGTTACTATCGGAGTATCGTTTGTTCTATCTAGCTGAAGACATTGCCGACTCGATTTGTCTGCTGAGAAAACCCTGAATACCACCTCCATCACACCAAGATATTTATGCTTGACAGAATGTGATATACGATATGTTTCCATTTCAATGAATAAGAAATATATCTAGAGATTGAGGGAGTAAGGGATTTATTGTTATTTTTCCTCACTAATTTCGAGCCACCTCTTATAAAATCAAAATTCTTCTGTGTTTCTTCACGTTTAGCTGCTAAAATCAACTCAAAAACTTACGGCTTTTCAGTATCCTTTCGCCTGTAGACGCACTGCAGCAAAGAGAGAGCACCAAGAAGAGGTTGAAGAGCATGGTCATTTTGCTGCTGATTCTAGCCATCTTGGCTTCAGTGCTTCTTTCTGTCTTACCCTGAATGGAAGAATTTTGCACAAGTGAGTGTCTTCTCCCAATCACAACACATCCTTTATATAGTAGCAAACCCATCAAGCAAGACAAATTCAAGAAGAGAAAAAACTTGATTAATTAATGATATTTCATGCGGGCGTTTCAATGCGGTGCACAACATAATCCTAAATGAGTTGCATTAATGTCTTTACACGAACATGGCTAACTAAATAAGATAATTATCTTTGATGCTATCAAGGTGCCATTGCCTAACAAAATAACTATCTTCAATGCCATCAAGGTATCGTTGCCTAATAAATATGGATTTATGTGAGATTTCGTAAAATCAATACCAATTGTTCTAAAATCTTGAGCTGTTAGATGAAATCGGGGCTTATTATTCAAATATGCTATCGCTTCCCCTCATGCGCGGGTTAGACTCTAGACTAAGCATGGAAATATGTAATTGAGGAGGTAATTAGGGGTCTAGAGAGATTTAAACTAATAACTTATTGCTCTGATACCATGTGAAAGCCCAACCTAAAAACTTAAGTTGATAGGGAAGGAAATCACATAAATATAAAAGAGTATTTAGAATTCGTTGTCAAGCAATGCAGGACAATAATTCAACAATTTACGAGAACAAGATTTGGTTAAGAGGATTAGATTTAGTAACATGACTTGTAATATAGTGTGTGTATAAACATAAACGTGTGTATATTTTTTCTTCTTGTTCTTTCTGCGGGACAATGTTTGATGCTGCGCGTACAATGAGTTTTGTATTGTGTGAAGTTTGATTTAATCGTGCGATGTTCTTACTCGTTTTTTATTTGAGCGACACACACAAGGTCAACCGCTCTTATTGAGTTGGAAGAAATTCAAGATGATAATTTAATTATTTCTTGATGTTATGTTTATTTTAGACTAAAGTTTCACTAGCTCTTGCACTTGTTCCTAAGACAAATCGAGGGTTGTCAGCCGATCCTCGCCGGCACTAGGCATTGTAGGCAAGGTCGTGACGCCCTTGATGTGATCCACTGAAGGCATGGCAGCCCTCGCCTAGTTTTGGTGAGGGTGGCCTTCACCTATGCCTAGCGACCCTCGCCTGTGGCTTGAGTCCAAAGAAAAGAAATCAAACAAATTATAGAAAAACAAAAAATAGTCTATAACTAAAAATGTACACATCAACACTAATCGTGTAACATAATATGACTAGCATCCACGTTAGTGATTTCTGATTAAAATTGATTGGATAGTTTCAATTGGCGAAAGATGAAAATATTTAGGATTCAATTTACACAATTGAAAAGCTTAGAATTATATTAGTAAAAGTGTAATAAATTTAGGACTTTTCGGGTAATTTTCCATGTTGAATGCGAAGAAATGTTAGATTTTGACCTATACTGAATGGGAAGAAAAAGTTCGATTTTTAACACATACTTCGAGTTTTGCCCAAGCTTCATCTGCCAGTTCAATTAGAATATTTTCCCCCAAAATTCAACAGAACAATACTCCTTGCCTTTTTCAAAGCCCCAGCATTTTATTCCGCTTCAACCGATTATCATCTCCTTCCATCGCTAAATTTTAATTGTGTTTTCCCACGCGCACATTTTTGTGTGTCAAGGGTTAAAATCATTCTTGCTAATGAATTTCTACAACTCGAATTTCATAGATGCCATAATGATAATTGCAGATAGACAAAGTTATCAAAACAATCAATCAACAATAAACCCTAAGCTTTGATTCTAGTTTGTTACCCAAAATTGGAGGACAAATAAAACAAAAAACAATTCAACTAAGAAATTTATGCAAAAGCAATAAACCTAACACAACAGATTTACGTGATTCAGCTATGCGCCTAAATTCACCAGAAGAGATCAACGGGATGATTCCACTATAATCAGCAAAGAGAAGATTACAATTGCTCAATCACATTTACCCACAAGTTTTTTCCCAACCTTGTTTACAATCGAATAAGCCCCACAAGAATTAATCAAGAAAATCTCTCACAATAGATTTTTCTTGATGACTTTCCAAAAGCTCTCTGAGTTAGGCTAATGTAGTGAGCGAAATACGTCAAATCCCATGCTTTATTTTCGGTCCCATGTGCATTCCGGGATCCACCTGAGTTTGGACTCCCGCCCAAGTGCGCTGGACGTATGTAATCTTCTCGGCCAGAAACTGCTAAAGTGAGACATCCAGATCTGGGAGGGACCGGACGTAAAAAATGCCATAACATAACCGACTTTTACATTCTGGTTGGATGTCCGTTCTTCTCGTTTGGATCCACAATAGCCTCCTAACTTTGAAGCTACATTCCGAACATATGCCACATGATTTAGGATGTCCAAAAATGTATCTGTGTGGATTTTGAAATACTTTGCTCGGTCCAGATATCCTCGAATCAACTCAAGTCATTTTTAAACCAAACCAGGTCCATAATCAACAATTTGGTTCGTATAAATTAAATGTGGTTTAAAGGTTGAAACAATGGCAAGTAAGTTTGATGGCTAACAAATAGACGAAGCAGTTTATATATATGAATAAATTCATAGCATAGACAATTCTAGACCATGTATACATAAGATATACTTTGAGGAAAGTATCTTGGAGAATACTTACAGAATACTTCACCTAGTTCAAACTATATATGTGGCTTTATTTATTGGGTAGGCATAACAAAAAGAAGATTCACTTGCGCGCGGGCCACAGAGAGAGAGAGAGAGAGAGAGAGAGAGAGAGAGAGATTTATTGAAAACTCAAGATGAAAAAACACTATAAAATAAGCATTATCCTCGAAAGGGAGAATACTCATCTCTTTTTTTAGAGAGAGATTTATTGAGAACTCAAGATGAAAAGACAATACAAAATTAGCATTATTCTTGAAATGGAGAATACTCATCTCCTTATTTATGACATTAATGACAATCGACACATCTACAATCTCTTCGTACTTCCAAGCTCGGAACTTCGTGGAGGCAAAGAGAGGAAGTTTCACAAATCTATTGCCTTGGTGCAAAGCCATTGACCAACAAAGAGCTTGTCGCAATTGAGGTTTGGATTGAAGGCGGCGAAGGTTCCTGGAGTCAAGCTGAACATGTTCGCCACGGCGAGGCAAGTATCTCTGCTCTTCACTCTGTAAACCGACTCGCATTTTAGCCCAATGGAAATCGGTATATCTCTTTTCAATCAACATCCAAAGTTAAAATGCGAGATCATAGGCAAGTAATTAGCAGCACCTCGAAAAAAAAATTGTTAGCAGAAAATTATTTGTTCTAACAAGCGGATGACATTGACTACTCGATCGGTCTGCTAAGAAAATCCTGAAAATCACGTTCATACATCGAGATGTTTATGCTTGAGAGAATGTGAGTCATGCATGGTGCTTATTTTTCATTATATGAAATAGACTATGCGCTAAGGAAACTCAAAACTTACCACTTTTCAGAATCCTTTCCGCCATGGAAACAGGGAAGCAAAGAGAGAGCACCAAGAAGAGGTTGAAGAGCATGGTCAATGTGCTGCTGATTCTAGCCATGTTGGCCTAAATGATTTGGCTTTCTTTACTTTCTTTGGATTGAAGAGCTATGCAAAAGACCATGTTCTCTCGATCGGAACACCATTCTTTTTATAGTGACGAACCCGAGTCACGCATAATATTTAATTATCAATATTTCATGCCGGCGTTTCTAGATGGTGCACAATGTAGTCCTAGGACAGAGTTGCAATAGTGTCTCTAGGAATTTGGGTGACTAAGTAGGATGACGATTTAGATAATATCAAGGTCACATTGTAAAGAAATCCTGTGTAATATTCAGGGCATAACCCGTTGAATTAAACATTTAATTTGATATCACTTTTGTATATGCAGTAGAAGTTCAACATTAATCTTGGGAACTGTTAGGACATGGTTCATATTCCTCGTCAATTGTGTAGAGGCAATGCCCCTGCAACTCTAGAGGATGAGCTCATATTTCATTGATAGTTTAGACTTGGGCTCATGAATAACTATTGGTAGTTCTATTTGGATATATAAAAATATATATTTTCTATTTTTTTATTGTAATGGAGGGATGGAACAGAGAAGTGCGATGTGCTAATAAGGGAATCCTCAACTTGATATAACCCCAGTTCAAGGGTGAATCGGGATAAAAACTTGCATTTCGAATTCTCTTTCTCACTTTCACTCTATTTTTTTTGTGATCGTACGACGAATCCTAACAGGAACATCAAAAAGCCATTATCCAACAAAGAGCGTGTCACAACTTGAGCTTTCCAAAATAAAGTTAAACTGCCATGTCGATATAAGTGTCCCCACTCCTCACTCCATAAACAAACTTGCATTTTAGTCGAATGGACACTGGGATAAATTACATGGCTGAACTGCCAGTCCATCAAATATCGTAGTTTATCCTTAAGAGCAAGAAAAAATTATCCAAAAAGTCCTAAATCTTTTATACGATAACCTATTTAGTCATAAACTTTTCGATTGTACCAATTTAGTCATAAATATTTCTATAATTTGCTAATTCAATCTTAAACATTTCAATTATACAATAAGTTCTTGACATTTTGTCAATTTAGTCTCAAACATTTTAATGAATTATCAATTTAATAATTCCAGCTAATTTTGATAGGAAATCATTAATATAATAATCCAATCGGTGACAACAGTCCTTTGTGGCTCTATCAACATAATGTAGACAATTTTTATTTTTTTAAAAAAATTGATTTTTTCTATTATTTTATTTCTTTCTTCTTTTTTATGTGCTGTTGAGGTTGCTGGCCACTAGGCAAGGGCTAAGAACCACTCACTGGCAAGGGCGTAGTAAGCCCTCCCCCAGGACCTCGTAGGCCATGGCGAGGGCTTTATGGCCCTCTCCCATGGGCCACCAAGGGTCATCAGCTTGGTGGCCCCACCAGCATTATGTAAAAAGAGGGAAAATGATTTTAAAAAATCAATAAAAAATTTGAAAATTTTGAAAAAATAAAAAAATTATGTAAGCCCTTGCCAACCACAAGCAACGATCATAGCCCTTGCCGATTTGGGTGAGGCTACCTCGCCCATGGCTGCTCAAGCTCATCCCTCGCCATGATTTCCAAATCTCAAGCTTGCAACTGTTATGGTTGCTTGAGCTCAAGCTCTAGGTTTGCAACCGCCATGGCCACTTAAGCTTGATGCTTGCGATCACGACCATTCAAGTTATAGAGCTCAGAGGCCATGCCACAAGTCGATCTCAATTAGCCATGGGCGAGGGCCACAACCCTCGATGACCACAAGGAAAAAAAACAAAAGAAAAGAGCAAAAAAGGGAAGATAAAGGGAAGAAAAGAAAAGAAATAGAAATTGAAAACAATATGATTAATAATTGTCTGTATTAATGTCAACCATGCCACGTAATATGACTAGTGTTCAAGTAAACAATTTCCGTTAACATTAGTAAGATGGACTAGCTTGGAAAAATGTGAAAATGATTAAGACTTAATTAGTAAAATTAAAAAGTTCACGATTGAATTGACAAAAATGCAATAAGTTTAAAACTTTTTAGACAATTTTCCCTGTACTATGGAGAAAAAGCAGTGCTATCAACTCTGGCAATGGCAATGCACAGTGGAGACTACCGTCAAAGGTGGTGGCTTTGGCATGGCTAAGGTGTCAATGATGACTAGTTTCCAAAGTGAGACATGGCCAAGGCTGCTATCAATTAGGGGTGTGCAATCGGATCGGATCTCCTCGAGAACCATATCAGTCCATCTGGAAAATAGATCTAGGAACCGATTCCCATTGAAACCGAGTCGGGAATTGGTTCCCAAAATTTAAAACCAATTTGAACCAGTTTGAGAACTGATTTTAAGTGAATACTCACCCGGAAATCGGATCGATTGGACCGATTTTGTAAGCCCAAAAGTCCAAAACCCTATCTTTTTTTCCCTTGATTTCTAATCTTAGAACTATGTTTTTTCTCTCGCACGGCGCTCCTCCTTTGCCATTTCTCTTCCTCGCTCACTTCCCTCCCTTGCTGACTCATGGTCGTATTGTTTATCGCTGGCTCACGATCCCACCATCCATCACATAGGATTTTTGCTTCATCTCATGATGTTTGTTTATGATAATTAGCCTTGTGGATCCTTAGTTTCATTTAGTCAAAAAGTTCATGTACTTATTGATTACATGTACTTAATATTTCAATACAAATTAAGAAGATTATGTTGTTTTATCACATATTAATATAAAATTCGAAGTTATATAGGATATCGAGCGATTACAAAATAGGTTTTAATACCAACAGGGTTGATCCTAGAACTGGCCCAAAAAAATAGTATAATTCCAAAACAGGATCCAATGTAAACATGGTCAGGTACAGAATCCAAAAAATGGGTTAGAACATGATCAACCTACGATCACCCCTACCATCAACATCAAATGCTCCAACCCTGTACTATTTTTTTTGTCTGAAACATGTGGTTACCTACACCTATAGCCACGACGTTTGGTTTCAGCCTACAAAACCTTTTTGGTTCGCCAACATATCCATGGTGATCGAGAGGGTCACTGTACTTACGATCGATGAAGGCATTCGAAGGATCTAATCGTAAAATCTGGAAAAAAAAAAAATCCTAGACATTGATTGATAACATATGTTAGATTAGCTGAAACGTCAAATACATACTATTCGAGACGCTTGACACTTGCATCTTGTCTAAAATTGCTTAAACTTGAACCCGAGAGAGAGAGAGATCACTTTGTTTGAAAGTAAGAGATTTGCACTAGAGAGAGAGATCACTTTGTTTGAAAGTAAGAGATTTGTACTACTCGTCCATATAAGAGAGGACCTATTATGACTAAAGAACGAGAGTACTTGAATGGTCATGCTATAGTACTCAATATTTCACCCCTCTCTGCTGCGGTCAACCCTCGTACCCCTCTGCAATGTTCAACCTTCACACCTCACTGATGCGCTTAACATTTCGCAATGAACTGGAGGGGAGTGCTCGACCTTCGCACCTGTATGCAATGCTTACTCTGTGCTCCTCACCATTGCACTCAACCTTCCCACCCATGTGCAATGCTCAGAACTTGCACCTCACCATTGCACTCAACCTTCCCACCCATGTGCAATGCTCAGTCCTTGCACCTCACCATTGCTCTCAACCTTCACAGTGAATTGGAGCGGAGTGCTCGATCTACACACCTTTCTGCTGCACTAAGTTTTCATAAGGAAGTAGAGCCAAAGCTTCGAAAGCCTCTTAGAGATGGAGTTTTCATGGCGATCCTTATAAGGCCTTATGGGTTAAAGGTTTTCATGGCTTTTCTCTAATGAAAATTTCTCCTTACGAATCGAAAGTGAAATGCGAAAAAGTGTGACGAAAGGACAGAATTTCACAAAGAAATGTGAAAGAGTGGAAAAGTCATACGAGTTAGAGAGACATTTCGACGTTAAAACATTTATGAAAACTTATATGGGTCATTGATTTGCGAGGTTTTTGTAACTTCTAATTTGTTTTTATAAAATTCCAAATTGCTTGCCACGTGTCAATTTCTAAACAAATCCAACGTCATGGTATATACTACTGCAAATGCTCGGATTTGGTAATTTCTTTTCCTACTTTATGCTGACACAAAACAGCAGATGAAGGCAGGTTAAGGACCTCAGCTCTGCATTCCGTCTTAACATATGCCCTCCAAAACAAAATAGAGGTGTACAAAAGCATCATCTCATTCACTTCATTCTGTAGCCATTACCTATTTCTCCTTACAAACAGGAGGAGCAGAGCTAATTCTGTTTTCCCTTTTCATTTGATTGATCGATTGCTGCAGATTCAGTACACACAGACTCGCCACTCGACGCAAACTCAGTAGCTTAGTAATTGGAACTCTGGCAAATGCAATGCACCTCAAATAACGACAGACTGCGAATACTTTGTTCAATAACGACAGACCGGGACAGTTAGTCATGAAGAATGATCAGTGCGTCGAAAGACTCGAAGCCAACTAAATGGACAATTTCATGTATGATAAGGAGGAAACCCATGTTATCTACAAGCACCGAGTATCTTGCACCTCAAATCACAGAAAATTAACCGCGCTTTTTTTACAAATGAAGTTGTAGTTTCCTGCACAATTCCTCGGAGACATCTCTCACATTACACTTGAAAAGAAGGGGCACGGGCCAAAATGAAGCCAACAAAGTACTGTAAATTTTTAATCAACTCTGACTAAATCACTCGGTAAATAAACCTTACACCGAGTCCACCCCTTCCACCTGCTGTCGCGCAAGATATCTTTCCCTTCTCTCCTTCTACACACATCAGAGAATATATGTCCGTTAGACAGCAAAGAGATATTATGAAATGAACTTTGTTTAATGTCCTCATTGACTCACCCATTCATCAATGACAAGCCCTTCTCCGATGATCTTTGGACCCGCATCTTCTGGAGGTTTCTTTTTTGCCTCCACGGCAGCATCAGCTTCAACCAACTGGCGCTTCAGCTTTTCTAGAGCCTAACAATAAACCAAGAGAAAAGTCCACAAATCTTCAAAATGGCATAGTTCAAGAACGTATTGCACATAATTAACGTGAAAATGGTGGTCATACAAAACTACATTCAAGAAGCACAAACACTGCTACATACTGGACAAGGACGCTCGGGGTCTAAAAAAATAACCCGCAGTATGCGCTCTACCACCACTTGATCCTTCTGCTCATCAAACTGCATGAGAGTTAACATGAAATTACATAAGTTCGATGTTCAAGCCAAAAGCAAGCCTAAGCACATCTTTGCACAGACTAAGTGAAAATAGATAGGGTTAGTATTCAGAGCAATCACGAATCTTGCATTCAACGAAGGCAGCCAGATGACTTCCATTTTAACTTAATGACATTTGATTAAATTTCCTGGACAAGAAATTGTTGAAAAAGATTCAAGCAAGCAGAAAAGCTACAAGCCTATGACACAGCACCCTAAAATTGGTCATCTATGTTAGTTAATCAAGAATGGACAGGGTACATCTCAAATTAGGAAATACAAGACCATCTTGATGGCAGGACATGATAAATACAGTTGTTGTACCCACCAGTTCAGGTACATATTCCATCATTCCTTTCACCTTCAGACACATGATCTTGAACTTGACCCTGCTCTTCTGATTCATTGGTTTTTCATTGTTCTCTGGATGCTCCACAAACTTGAACACTAAAACAACACCATAAACATGTAGGATCAACACGAAAAACATTGTCTGAGCCTAATCTTTACATGTGCACATATATAACAGATAAGCAAAAGAAACAGCTTGTCCAACATAAACATATTCTTACCTGTTGCTATGATACTTTCACCAGGAGCAAGGATCGCCCCAGGAGGACGCATGAAACAGCTTTTAGGTGCAGTTGTTTGAAACTACAGGAAAACAAAACAAAAGAATAATTGAAGTTCCACGCACAGATCTTTATCCAAATACATCAAAAAAAGAAATGCATAAAAGTGTTCACAAAGAATACAAAGAGCCAAAACACTACATTTCATAGATCATAACATATTGTTGTGTTTATGCACATACGTCCATGGGTCACACACAGAGACACATGCATAGATACACACTAGAGAATATACACGAAGAAACAAACAAACATCAATAGTATAGAAGCTGTAAGTAGAACCTTGAAAGCCGCATGAGATTTGCTGATGTTTTTAATCTTGATGGCACTCCTAACTTGCTTGCCAGGTTCATCTACACAAAAAATGCAGAATAACAGTTAAAAAACATGTGAAGAATGACTAACCAATGAGGAAATGTAAAGTGTGTCATTCAACTGTTTTGCTAGTCACAAGAGAGCAAAAGAGAGGAAGGACACTGCTCACTTGGTTGACTGAAACATAGAGCAACAACCTAGGGACCTCAACCCAGGTCTTTCGGTAAGTAACAACCATCAAGTTAAGATGTTGGTGTTTACAGCCATAAAATGTGCTAATGAATAAAAAGCTTGCATAATTACAAGGCCGCCTTATTGATTCTTCTGCGAGGTTCCCAATTAAGAATGGATAGTGCATAGAGCAGCCTTTATTCTGTTCAAAGCGCTTACTGATAGATTGCATTATAGCTTTCATCTATCAGCAACTGACAATTATGAGGGGGTAGTAACAAAAGCAGCAGATGGCATAAACAGCATGCAAAAGTTCAAAATAGACTGAGACATTCAGAGTAATGTGTCATTTCAACATGCATAAGAAGCAGCAAAGTCATAAGGGACTATGGCATGTTCCATTCCCAAGATTATCTAATAGTAGCCAACCTGAACAATGATTTGAGCACTTTAAAATATGACAAGGCCCTCCAAGATGAAGCTGATCTCTCTCTACACATCCACACACAATAACCCAAGCAAAAAGCAGTTTGTCAATGATCCTAAACATCACCCCTATTCAACATTGGACTGGACCTGACATCTACATTACAGCCCTTACTTGTTTAATTTAGCTTCAGAACTATAAAATGACAAAATCCAGCATGATATGGAAATATTCCTTTGATAACCCAATGACAAGAAAACTTTGCAGCATCAACCCCACACTGCAACTTTTGCCGTGCTAACATTGCCAAGAAGTGACTCTGGCACTAAGAATGCAGAGTCCAACATAACTCAACTAAAATTTGAGAACCGTCAGGGCCCCAATTATCTCAATTTTCTCCATGACCACAAAGTCTCCCTCAGTTACTACTGCTTGATCACATATACCAGCACCAGACAACTTATTGTAGCCTCAAACAGACATGAAATTCGACTATTAAAGGTAGCCACTCAACAGGAACAACAAATTTGTGTTTTGCTTTTGGAGCAATTTTCTAGAAGTCTCCACTTCAGGATGGAGAGGGTAATCTCAAACAGATGGAACACTAAAGCTGATCAAACATCTCCAGCATCCAAATTCGAAATAACATAGCCGAGGATTGAATAAAGAAAGAAATTTCAGAGAAGCTACTAGTCATGAACTGCTAGATGGATTCATAAGTGAAACACTGCAATACATGACTGCGAAGTCAGGAAGGTTGATGCCTCATGCACTTCCTTTTTTGGTTTGGTTGGACATTGAACATCAAAAGACTTGGGGAAATACCCTTAAAACCAAAGCATCGCTACTTCACCATCCAAGTCACATCAAGGACGGACTTCGGAGTTTCACGTAACCAATCAGGGAATGGTGTTTCCCCAAGTAACGCAGTTGTTAAAGTGCCATGCCAGCATGCATGTTCTACTTGAAGAATGAAATGCCCACGTTTCTAAAACTATTTCCCCCAACATCTGAATAAAACTGGGAAATCAGAATCAAGTAGCAAGCATTCTTGTAAGCTAGCTGATTGTCCTGACAAAAAGCCATAACTAGGTCATAAAAAACCACATGCTACGTCAAAATCCAACACAAACAACTAAGAAATCCTAATACAACACAGTTAAAATACTTTGACCTATAAGTAATTCAAGTACTTCAGTAACAAAGCTACAAAACACAAGTGGATCAGACAAGAGGCTGACATATTTTCTTAGCTTGCTGGTAGTATACTACACAACAAGCATGTAATGCCGATTAAATATCCTAAGACAAACTTTAACTCAATGAATAAATACACTTAAAAGGCACCTCATCCACAATCATTAAGTATGAACTTCTGGGCAACCGTTAATTCTCATGTCTACTGCAACAAGCAGTCATTTTCCAAAACCCAACTACTCTTAAAACTGCCGATGAGAGAACTCGGGTCAATTGAGCTCCCAAACTCAATTCACTGTAAACAACACTCACGCGCCAACACGAAATCACCAAAAACAAATCAAGACCCAAACCTCAAAAGATCAAATCAATCGACACCAATTCGCGCAGCAGACCAAACCACTTCAAGAATTCGAAGCGAAATCAACCTACATGGGAAGTAGAGCTTCGTGGACGGATCGAGCTTCAACCTCCGCCGCGTCGGGAGCAGCGACTTCGCCACGGACGACACCGAGCTCGACCCGTGATGCCCCTCCGATCCCTCGACCTGGGGCCCGCCCGGGTGGTGGAGACCCCCGAGGTGCGAGACCGCGGACGCCGACGACGAGCTGTTCTGAGCTGCCCCCGAGCTCCGGAACGGCAGCTTGAAGAAGCCCCAGACCTTGCCCTGATCAGAACTCGGCTTCTGCTCCACCACTGCCATCACAGCCCCTCACTTACCATATAAGTCCCAAGAAAAGCAAGAAGTACCCACAAAACTTCCCCCCTCCCTCTGCTCTCGCCGATCCGAAACTCGGATACCCACCAACCAAGATCGAATCTTTCGAGCACCCGGAACGCGAACAGCGGATGCTCTCTTCTGGGTCGGATTCGATCGAGCCGAAAGAACGGCAAAGGCTCGCGCTTGAAGACGAGAGAGGATTCAAATCCAAAGATGGGCAGGGAGCAGGAATGGAGGAGAGAAGGAGGAGACGGATCTGAGAGTGGGGATTGAGGCGGATTTAAGTACGCGGGGCTTCACGTCCGCACCCGACTGGCTCGCTTTCGCTCTTCTTTTTATCGAGAGTTTTTCATCGCACTGTTCTTCTTTGATTGAGCGGGGGACAAGGTGAGGTTGGAGCAGTGAAAACGACGTCGCCCGCTGGGATCCACGCGGTTTCATTGCCCCCCTCCCCCCTCTTTCTACCGGTGATTTTTTAAGGGAATTCTTGGTTTTTTCGATAGGTCAATTACACAATTTCTGTGAAATTGACGCTTTTTAGGTCCGGAAAAGAAGGTCCAATCTTTGAATTCGCACCCCGCCCCCCAGTTCAAAGAAGTGGACTCCGTTTCGTCCCGGAATGGACCCCGTCTCCTCCTGTGTGTGGTACTAGTGATCTCAAGGTCGAATTGCAAGGTTTATCTTGCAACGTGTGCACGAGATGAATGGTTGAGTATAATGATGGAACTTCATGTGATTGGAGTGAAATTTTCTTGTATCGTTAAAATGTATAGTCTAGTGCACATAAAAAGAACAATTTTAAAAGGTTTTATGTTAAAATTAGTATTACCACTAACAATCCCCTCTAAACATTAACATGAGGCGTTTTACATATGTTAATAGAATATTCGGTTCTAGACATAATTATTCTACCCAACTCGTTACTTAAATGTCTGTAAGTTTACGAATCCTATCACTGCAATCCCACAAATATGTTAAAATTTAAGAAATTCCTTTTTATAAGAACATGTCATAGTTAAGACACGTGGTCAAAGATATTGAAAGATCCGGTCAAAGCATAAATCGAACTTACAATCTCGAAAAAACGAGTGACCTTTTTACTATAATAGACCAAAATTGAGTAAGACCGTCGTTGAGTATTGGATACGGTCCATTTGGCACCACATTTTCCTATGTGAAATTTAACTTTTCGGTTCTGTTCACATATAAAACAACATAAAAAAAAAAAAAAATTGTTTTCTTGGAGTCCCACCCGGTGGGACAAAACCTGGGGTGGTGGAAAATAAGGGCAACTTTTCAGAGGGGCGTTGACGCGGGTGCGGTTGACTTTCGGTGGAAGTGGCGTCGGTTAATGTCTTCTTCGGTGGCGTGTGATTGGAGTTCTATTTTCTTTTTGTTTTTTAGGTGATGGGATTGAGTGGGATTAGTTGATGGTTCAATTGATTTGAATTATTTTTTTTTAAATGAGACGTGGAGCCACATTATGTGTGAACGCAAGAAAATTTGGTTGGGAGGACAAGAGGCGTACACTATTTTTCATGAAGACATCTTTGACTCTCCTTCCCATTATCCAAAAATATAAAGCAGTAAATAAATTATCAATTCATGACGAGAAAATGATGTAAGTAATTCTTAAATGTTGGCTCCATGTGCAATATGATTTCTAAATTTTATTTTGTTCAATACGACTCATGAACTTCATTCAAATGTGCAATATTGCGCATGAATTTTTAATTTATTAAATACGGTTCCTAACCTTTCAATACATGTTCAATTTAATTTCCGAGCTGTAAGATAATATTCAATATTATTCTTTTATATAATTTAGGAACACGGTTAAATATGTATTAAAATTTTATGAACTATATTAAACAAATTGAAAGTTTATGGACGGTAGTATACATTAAGCTAAAGTTCGGAGATAATATTGAACAATTAAAAGTTCAAGAATTATATTGTACATTATATCAAAAATCATAAACTATTTGTGTCTTTATCCCATTTATGAACCAAATAAAACCATTGAAAATAGACAAGTTGTCTCATTTTGGTGTTTTACAAGGAAGACGAGCATTTCTCTATCTATGGTCCTATGGAACAAGTCCATTAGGTCCATGCTATTTTTTGGGATTGGATTTCCTTGATGAATTAGTGTTGCTCTTATGATAAATAGAAGAAAAATGTAAATTGACAGATGATTTTCAAAACTCTCCGGTCTCTGACCTCCCTATATACTCTGAAAAGCTAAGTGAAACGTGATGTCTCTATAAAACTTGTAAAGTGAAGTCTAGCCGACATGTATATGTAAGTGTTGTTTTATACAATAAGATCCACCATTTATTAACTTTAGATGGATTAATCTAGTATGCAACCTTGTAGGGTTGGGAAAAATACTCCGAAATGAGTAAAGCACTTGCAAATTTGCCCGAATATTTGTATGTAAATCTAACATTGGGATGGTTAAGTGGCGATGTCGTCATTGTTTTTATTGTTATTACAACTATTATTGTCATAATCATCATCCTAATAAATTAAAATTGGTGGGTTGACATCTGATGAACCAAACATAAGGCAAGTAGCTTCCTATTCTACTCTACATTCACCTGCTCCTACTATCTGCTCCTTCTTAGCTTTCATTTATTTTATTTAATTTTTCATTATTTTTATGTAAATTATCCAACAATATAATATATATGACAGATTTTGACATATCAATATAAGGTACACTACAATACACCATAAGAAAATATAGTTTGATCTTGATAGGAATTAAACATATTATGATTCACATTAATCGTATTTGTGTATATTCATATATCCACACTTAATTGAAGGGGTAAGAGGTTCTAGAGTTAGTCCAAGTTCAATTTAGAATTTACCCGTTAGAATAGATTCTCGAATTTTTAGAGCCTGAAACCTATCATGCATGCTCTTAAACTTGAAACCTACTCTATCACAAGTTTTCAAGATCAGTTCCAAAGTCTATTCAGGTTCTATTAGTATTCTTAATAAAACAATTGTAGTGAGACATCACCTTTAATGACCATCATTTGTTGTTATAATCTACTGACTACAACTCATTTAGATAAATGAAAAATATGAAACATTACTAAGCAAAATTCTCAATAATGGATATCGATGGAAATGAAAACTCAAACTAGTGGTTCCAAATTACGCACTCATCATTGGATGCCATGGAATACCGCAAGATCACACACAAACATAGAACCAAAAAGAAAAAACACAAAGATTTGTTCCAAGTTATTGGTTTTAGGAACCAAACCATCGCAATCGAATCCTTAATTTTTGGAATCTGGAAATTACCTTACATATCCTAGAATTTGGAATTGAACCTATTTTCACTGATCTAGTCCTTATATTCTTGGCTCTATCCTAAACGCATGATTGCTTCTACTTAATTAGACTTTTATCTAATATGCATGCCTTGTGAATTCTTAACGTGAAATTAACATGATGTATTCCACAATAGCTTTTATTGGAATAAAGATTCCATTACTTCTTACATTAATGCAGCATCCTTAAGTTATATATGTACCGACAAGCTTAGAAGGCAATAAACTTTTCCATGAAAAGAATGTTATAAACTAGCTACATTCGAAATATGGATATTGATTTAAATTAATAGCATCACAAACTTTGTAAAGATGTCTCACAATTTAGAGAATGTTTGTTCAAAAGATTAAAGAAAAAGACTATACTTAATGTACATAGACTCATTTCATTGAAGGGGGATCGAAGTGTGTTGCAATTATAAAATATTGCAAAATACCAAATACGAATTCATTGAATATATATTTCCTCATCTCTTTAGGTGTTTATTAAAAGATTGTTCATGATACGTCTTCCAACCTTAGAAAAGAACTACATAAATAATTGTATTTATAGCTATGCTTCATATGAAAGGGTACAATGCCGAAGTATATCTTGCTAGATTACTAGATTGATGTTGCAAATTGGTTCTCTTCTACTTAGCGTGCAAAACGATGCCAATCGAATGTTGAGCCTCCTCTTTCTAATTTTTTGACAAATCTTCCATATCAATTATGACTATGAATTTGACCAAAAATCTATGAAAATGAAAACTTTTCGTATAATTTCCACATATACAAGATTGATCAATTATCAAACCTTCCGATGCTTAGTTCCTTATAAAATTATATGCATAAAATTATCAAGTAGAGGCGAGCCCAAACAAATCGGGCCTAAACTTCGAGTCTTCGGGCAAGTAAAACCTCAGCCCGTTTCACAATGATCCACGGAGGGCAAGACCATATATGAGTAGTGATCAGGAAGAGGCTATATCGATTTCAAGGTAATTAGGTTTTGTGAGAAAAGAGTCGATTGTCTTTCACGAGCCCACAAGCTCGATTTACGTCATATAAACTGCTCGTGCCGGATTTAAAGATCTGCGATCCTCTCTATGCTACACATGACATTGTTACACCACCTACAAAAGGTTGAGATAAACTGAGTATTCCCAGCCTACATCACTGGCCGAGGAGAAGAGTGAACACCGAAAAGGTCTTGAGCTACGCCCAGCATTCAAAGCCATCCACTGGGCCAACTGTGCTCATTAAGGTATGGTACCCCGCAAACTCTTTCGAGTTATATCGGGATATTTCCCTAGAAGTTGAGTGACCTTAGGAACACGAACATGCGACTCGCGACGTGTTATCAACATAAGATATTCTGCAAAGAGTACTTATTTTCTGCATGAATGGACTTCACTCAATCAGTTGAACTAATCATTCGACCATGTGCTCACTCGTATCCTTACACGTCCCGACACCAACACGATTGATTAGTTCTCGGATTCCTCACCTGGACCTGGATGTTTGACAGGCTCGGGCTCGAATGCGGCAGCAAGATTACCTATTTCGCACCTGGCTCAGTATTAGATAACGCTCCTTGAGTAGAACCATGTAAAGAAAAACAAAGAAGCTCACAAATCGATCTGTCTGAATTGAACAGTTCAGAATGTCTTAACTGTCTTTATGTTTGGAACGAGGTAACCCCAGAAGAAAAGGAAACCCACAAAACTATTAGAACCAATCCTCACGAGATTTCACCATGCGTACACACTACACATATAGACATAGACATATATTTACAGTATACATACGCGTATACGGATTCAATCAATACGGACCCCAATTACAGCTCAAGAACATGACGGTCCACAGCGACTCCTCGGCTCGCTTGGACACCTCGCCGTCGCACTTCGCTGGTGAGTCCAGAGCACCGGAGAATCGCCTCGCCTGCTTTGAGTCCCTCAGCGACTTCATCCCCGACGAGGACTGGTCTCTGACCCCCTGCGTCAGCCGGCTCACCGCCTGGTACACTGCCCTCCCCATGAACCTCAGGCTCATCGAAAAACCGCACCAAACCAACGATGGAAACTGACTATGCTTTGAGAGTTGTCGCACAGAACTTTGAGGACAACATTTGTCGACGAAACGAGGTGCTTAGATATATAAACAGAGAGAGAGAGAGAGAGAGGAAATGGATGCGGAAGCGAATCTAGAAACTACTGGCGGTCACCTCGATGAAAGGAAGGCGGGACAGTGGTATGGTGATATCCTGTGGGCCAGTGGCACGTGGATATTTCGCAACAGCGGCGGCGGCGGCGGCTTGTAGATATTTTTCAAGGATGAGGACGACTTCGTCTTGGAAAATATCGATACAATGATCAAGCAATTGACATCCAAAATGCAAAAGGCTGGAACTCGAAGGTCCGAGAAGGGAAATGTTCATCTAGCCGTGAAGTTAAACCTAACGAAGAAACGGTGGCTTTTGCACCACTAAATTTTCCCAAGAAAAGCATTTAACTTGCTTAACAGGTATCCTTGGAAAAATTAGGGTTGAAAACTCTTACATCGAATCCCACCAAGTGAGATTCCTTGGATATGATTATACACGAGAAAAAAGCCTAAAGGAAAAATATCAAATCTCGATTATTGTAAGGACGAAATAGGGTGGTAAATCATCTCCAGTTATTAGATGAGTATGGACTATTCGTGAAATTTCATGTCATGATCAAAATATTCCAATATAAAAGTTTGTCAATTGTGCCAATTTCAAGTTAACCGTATTGTGTTAAATCTTGTTCTATTTAGGTTTCAATTTCTCAATTAACTCGTGTTGTATTCGAGTGTTCTTAGTGGTTGTACTAGATATTGTGAGCATGAAACATATTATATTCATTTTCCTGCCTACATCACATTGTAGTTCGATTTTTGTTTTCTTCTAGAATCAAAATCCAACAACAGAGATAAGTAAATTTCTCTCTCAAAAAAAGGAGGCTTACTCAGGTTTTTTGGCCTGCAAAGTAAAGGAGTTTGTGCCATGAGTATTCTTAACGAATAAAATCCTTTGAAAAAAAAAAACATTGAAAGTCCAATTTATCTATATTATTTGCGAATTGGATATTTGATATTCTTTACTTATGAATTGCTAAACAGCTTTCATTTTGATTTGGACCAATAATTCCCCCTCTAAATCTGGCAGTTGATTACCCCCATGGATATCTTTGTCTTGAATAATGTCATTGGATTTGTTCTATTTAAATACTGCAGTAGCACACGTGCAAAAGCAATGATTTTCTAGGGCACATTAGTAAATAGTCACCCAGAGGGGTGAGCAAAATCAATTGCTCGGACTGAACCAAACTAGTTGGTTTTGAGCGATTTCCGAGATCACCAGTCCAATCTGGCTCCTGATTCCAGAGGTGGAATCCCCACCCGGACCACAGCGATTATTTTTAAAGTTTATTCAATTTTTTTAATTTCTTATAAATTTGGGGAAAATAAACTATTGTTACTCCCATGGAGAGCTAGCTTCTTCGCTTTGTTGCCCAGAAAAATCTGTTCGTCCATGGTCATCGCTGGCGTTGCTCGTCCAAGCCGAACCATCCGTCCCATTCTCTCCTCCGTTGTCACTTGCAGCCATGGAGGAGCCGTCGTCGCTAGCTCCAAATTCAAGCCCCTTTCGTTGTCGCCCGTGGCCATGGATGACCCGCCATCTCGAAATTCGCAAGCCAAAGAGGCACAAACTTAGGGCTAAACCAGTGACTCAATCCAAGCTAAGCCACTCCTCCATCGTCCAGGCTCGCTAAATTTGCGGACAAACCACCTCGCGAGCCATAAACAAGGCCATTTTTGGACGGGCAATGAGTCGGACGACCACAGGCGACGCTAAAAGGAGTGTCTCACTCGGAAGCATGAAGGGTGCTCTGCTAGTGGCGATGGTGGGGGAAGCCACCGATTCAGGTTTCTGGTTTCAGTGAATGAGGAACTGGTCCCACCGGTCCGATTCCCGATTCTTGATTGAGAACTGGACCGCTTGAGAACTGATCACCCCTAGTTGTCCATCATAAACTAAATTAGCAATTCGTTCGTCAAGAGTAGGCCTAGAACGATTGATTAACCCTTTTGTAGCAACAAAAGTAAAAGCCATTGAGTAGCTAATAAAGCCCAATCGCCTCTCAACTTTCTTGGGCTTGTGACGCAAAGAGCCCTTTCCTCGTTTGACTTTTCTGCTCTCGCATCTTAGATAAAATTCAAGTCGTATAGAAATTTATACTTTCCAAAGTTGTTTTATTTACCTAGAAAAGACAATTTTTCCTTTTTATTTTTTCTAGCTACCCAAAATCAGACGCAATTATTCTCCATCGCTTGGTTGGTTCATACATTGGTAACCACAAAAAGTAAATTCTTTTAATTATCCCTTCTTCTTTTTTTTGTAAATTCTTTTAATTATCCCTTCTTCTTTTTTTGGTAAAGATTTTAATTATCCCTTTTTATCTCGACACTTAAGAAAAATTAGATTCCGAATAAATCTTTGACGCGCGGCCCTCCACAAGACACTAGCCTTCCACCACCATCCCATGGCAGCCTCCACCACCCTCCGCCATCTCACCGGCATCCACCACCACCTCCCCGTTAGCGTCTGCCTTCTCCAAGACATCCACCCCCGCCACCGCCATGCTCTCCACCACACGGGCAGCCTCCGCCGTGATACCCTCCACCATCCTATCAATCGCCACTTCAGTCCTGTCAGCCCCCACCTCCAACCTATCGACCACCACCATCACTTCCATCTCATCAATCAAATTGAACTGGTCGAAAATCGGACGCCTAGATTATTAATCAATTTTGGTGATAAACCTTTCTTTTAATTTTCGCAAATGTAATCATTTTTTTTTTTTGTCGGTCCTACTCTATTCCTATTCTAACTCTTACTCTCAGACTTTTGCCCTATCTTCTTGCAGAGCGTGAAGGTCGAAACCCACACTTGAAACTTAATTCGTCCCCATCCCAACCCCCTGAGAATGTGGAGATTCAAACCCCCCACCTCCCCCTTCCATGTTGGAAATGAGTAAAAATATACAAAAAGACTTCTCTGAATAGTAACGGTTGAGTCCACACGTGTTGCATTTCATCTCAGTATTCTAGAACAGCCCAAAACCAAGAGAAACCTGTTTAAACAAATCTTTCTAGATGCAACAGAAAGATAATTAGAGAATATCTTAAGTTTTGTTGGCGAAATCGAAATGCAATAGTCACAATCCAAAGCAATTATCTAACCCATGACGACCGCATATCGGCTGGTCAACTCGAACACGCAGGCAGCTTCTTCGGGCAGCTCAATCCACAAGCAAGCCCTAGATTTCTGCCAAGTCGTTACCCCTATTGAGTTTTTATAAAGCTTTTTATTGAATTAATTTATTTTAGTATTCCTTAGTGGGTAATCCCTGTTTAATTTACATGAAATCAATCTGATTAGCAGCTTTCTGAATGCGGTGGGCACTTGATATTGGTCGGACGAGCTGGGGCTGTCTCCATGATCTCGTGCATGGAGACATGATACTTTAGATTATCTTTATAGTCATCTTGCATAGCTATCAAGTGCGTTCATGTTGCACTTTTTTTTTTTTAGTAGAAAATGATATCAGACAAGATCGCCACAAAGAATAATTTAAGGGGAAATGAGATAAGACGGAGCCCTTAAAGAAATCTGAAAGATTTTCTAGGTTTCGTTCGAAGATAATCTGCTTTGTCATTTCCTTAAACAACCTTAGGGAATAAAATTCTTAGGTAAATTTCATTAAATTATTGTTTGATCACAAAGCTTGTCCCACATAGGTAGACTAGACACGTATGGGGGTCTCTAAGCCTATGCCCTATGGAGAGAGAATGCTTCACATGAAGTTTCTGATTGAGCGATGTTCCACAGCCCTTGATTTCTCATCCTACTAGGATTACGTGGGAAATGTAGAAATATCTAGCACTTGCCCTTGATTAATTATTATACTTTTTCTTTTGGATAACACCATGATTGGTTATCGGGTTTTTTAAACTTCGCTTCTATGGTCCAGAATATAACAAGGGTCGTTACGAGCTTAGATGAGGGTTTATATTTTGATTTAGGACCATCGTGTTGATTTGCACACCACTTTGTTCATTAAAATTGATGAGCTTCAATCGTTAGTCATGCCTTCATCTATCGACTCAAGTTTTCAGATGAATCAATTTAGATTGCACCTTGTAATTGCCATACAGTAGAGGTGCATGAAATCACACATACAACCATTGCCTCCCCATGTTTAAAAATAAGTTCACAATATTCTTTTTGACCTGCTTGTAAAGAGAGCGTCGAAGGGATATAATTAGTCAATAGATAATCACAAGTCCATTTTTTTTTGCGAAAAAAAAAATGATTTAGAAAACATTTTTCAAAAAATAATGCATGTATCTTTTTAAAAAGTAGTCAATCAAAAATATATTCTCAATTGATAGTAATTTATACCTAAATAGTTTTATGGATGATAAAAATAATTTTTATTTAATAATTTTTATAAGTAATAAAAGCAACATATTTTAGAAAATATTTTTGAATTATAGATATTCCTTGAAATAAACGCACTTTTTCAGCCATGCTCAGCTTACATTTGGTACATAACGAAATCAACTCTTTTCAAGAGCTAATGATATGATCTACCCTTCTGTTTGAGCTCTGTCAAGTAAAACTAGATGATTGGAGTTTCCACTGACCAGCTGGAACAGATGGTGATTGACAAGGGGATGGGTAATTGACGTGAGTAATTTTCCCTAAAATTTCTTCTAGGACGAAGCTGCATAGGGTTACTGCAGATAGTCCACGCCCTGTGTGGCGTGGAAACCAGCGAAATCATTCGTTCAATCATTCAGGGGGCAGAGTCAATGACATTGAGTTCTTCACCTCTTTTCTGACAGCAGATCATCATCAACGTGTGGTCGAGAGAGACTTGCGGCTAAGGGTTTTGGAAAAAGTACCAGCTAGGATCGTAGATTTTCAATCCAATGACTTACTGCTTCGCGCCCACAGTTCGTTCGGTGATGAGGAAGTCATTTCATTCAAGAAGAAGACAATTACTTAAGCACTACTCGTGCTACAAGCATTTGCACTAACATCATCATCATCTCTCTCTTACACGCACTCGCGTGTGAGAATTCGATGGCAGTATCTATCATTATGAAAAGATTAGAGTCGAGTGCGGAGTTAGTATCCATCTTGATGAGCGTGACAGTTTCCTCCAACCATGACTAGAGAACCGATTCTCAAGTTACCTCCACTTCTGGAGCAATCATGATAGTCGCCGAAATTGTCCCGTCCAGCCATCTCATTCGACTTGACCGGGTATCTGGATTGGCTCCACAAAACCTCATCCTTTTGGGGGGAAATTGTTAAATTAATTTAGAACTTATTATATGAATGTTAATTCAATTCTAAAATTTTCAAATAACTAATTTAATTTTAAGTTTCTGTATGAAATTTTAATGTAGTATTGCTAGTTGGAATTCGTTAAGTTGGTCTAGCTAGTCACATCATACCTCATCTTTCATTACTCCAAAATGTTTATTAGATCTTTTTAGTCAAGATATCATAAACTAACGGCGCGTTTGGTAACGATTCTGTTTCCAAGAATAGATTTGATAAAAAATTATTTTTTTTTTATTTTGTTCCCGGGGAACAGTATCTAAGCATTTTAAGCTGTTTGGTAACTGTTCAAAATTTATGATTCTGGAATAGAATTGCGTTTGGTATCGTACTCATTGATTCTATTCCGAATCAATTTTTTTTTAATTTTTAAATAATTTTGTACTTTTCTTTTTCCTTTTTTCTCCTATTCTTCTTCTTCTTTAGGCTTGTCGCCGGACTGGCGACCGGCCAGACAAGGGCCGGCAACCTCACCAAAGCGTCGCCGGCCCTCGTCAACCGAGCCTCGCCAGCAGCTGGGTGAGGCTCGCCTAGCCCCGCCAAGGCTCGGCCTGCCTGGCCACCAGCGAGCTCGTCAGACTGGTTGCCGACGATCGGCGGACGGTAGAGGTGGACGGCGGTGGACGGCAGTGGATGGCGGTGACAGGCCGTGGCAGACAATGGCGAACAGCAACAGAGGAGGGGAGAGAAGGGTTCCATTTTTTTTATTCATTTTTTTTTGTTTCCGAAACAAGAATAAAAAAAAATTTTTGATTCTTGATTTTACTCCAAATCTGTTCCCGAAAATAAAAATTTTACAAAACGCGATTATGTTTCCAAACTGATTCCGGGAATAAAAAATTATAATCAGACTGTTTAAATGGTTAGCAAACAGTGCCTAAGCGTTCCTATTTTGGGGCAAGCAGTGAATCAATCAATTATTGCTACCTTGAATTTAATGCTCACGGCAATGGCATCAATGAAATTTTCTTTAGAGACCCAACATTTTTCCTTTTTGCGACTATCCGTACAGCCGGAGAAATCCCAGAATTGCCCTTGTGAAGTTCCAAATCAGCCAGTCCGAGTTGGTTAGTATATCATAAGTTTGAGATTATCTACTTTGGTGACGTGATTTGTGTTGAATTAATGCGTCCGCAATAATCGGGATGGCGATTAGCGTCATTTCATCATTTTGCTCTTGCTGATGCGTCATCTTGTTTGAATTGTTAAGTATAGGTCCTTGCTTAGAATAATTTCTATACAAAATAGAAAATTGATTAATACTAAAGAAACTAAATATACCCGAATTGAAATCACAAAACGACCCATTCGATTTAACCTCAAATCAGTCATGTTTAACTCCACGCTGAATTCTTTTTCATGCGCGTATTGATTCCTTGGATTTCAATGAATTCCCGCAAAAGCTAAGTTAGTACGGATAGATCAAAACTCATGCATGCAGTGTAAAATTGATTGACATGCGATGCTCTCCGGCATAAATACAATTTGTATTCACATCATGTAAGTCTACATCTCATCTAATTTGACAGTTCATCCTATCTGAGTCAATATGATTCCAGTGCAATCGAGATTTTTAAATATAAACACCGATAATTATACTCAGACCACGACAATTCAAATCTCATGTATTATATGATTTTACTATATTTTATTCCAATTTTCAAGAACCCCTTTTATTTTTCCATGAAGGTAGGAGGGGTAAAGGTAGGAGGGGTAACGTGGCCCTATCACGCTCCCCGACAGCTAATGTGAATAGCAAAAGCCGGGACAGGTCATTGCGCCACCTCCCTTCGCCGGAAATTGATGGCCCATTAGAGAGAGAAAGAGAGAGAAGTTAATAACGCTGGCGTTCGTCTCTCCAAGGGAAAAAAAGGTGAGGACACGTCGCCTGCCTCTCGCGAAGAGGCCGGCGCCGAATCCTTTTGACTTGCCCCTCCTTCGATCAACGCTTCCGCTTCGCCACTATATATACGACCGCATCTCCATCCGGACCTCTTCGTCTTCGCATCCTCTCTCTTTCTCTCTCTCTCTTTCTCTCTCTCTCTGAACCATCGACGCCTGCATACGAGAAACTTAGTACGTGGAAAAGATGGGAAGGACGCCGTGTTGCGACAAGAACGGGCTCAAGAAAGGCCCGTGGACGCCGGAGGAGGACCAGAAGCTGGTCGACTACATCCAGAGGCATGGCTACGGCAACTGGAGGACCCTCCCTAAGAATGCCGGTACTTACTTAAGACCGTGACGTCCTTAACGTTTTGTTATGGTTTAAGGTAGTTTTCAACTGGTTTTGCTTTTAGGGTTCTGAGATTTCGGAGTTTTCGGTGTTGGTTGTGTCAGGGTTGCAGAGGTGCGGGAAGAGCTGCCGCTTGCGGTGGACGAACTATCTGAGGCCCGACATCAAGAGGGGGCGGTTCTCGTTCGAAGAGGAGGAGACCATCATCCACCTCCATAGCATTCTGGGCAACAAGTGAGTGGTCCCCTTTTCGCTTTGCATGAAACGTGAATCGTTTCGCTTGACGCGGTGCGTGTAACTAGAGAGTGCTTTCGCTCATGATCTTTTTTCGTGTGGTCGGTAGGTGGTCCGCCATCGCCTCCCGCTTGCCCGGAAGGACAGACAACGAGATCAAGAACTTCTGGAACACCCACATACGGAAGAGGCTCCTCCGCATGGGGATCGATCCGGTGACTCACAGCCCTTGCCTCGATCTCCTCGACCTCTCCTCCATCCTGAGCTCTTCTCTCTACAACTCTTCCCAGATGAACTTCTCGAGATTGGCTGGAGTCCAGCCCCAAGTTAACCCGGAATTACTAACGCTTGCGACCTCACTACTATCGTCTCAACATCAACGTCACGGTTATCTTCCACAGGCCCCGCAGGAAATTAGCCAAAGCCAAAGCCAATGCCAAGCACTCCCTGAAAACTACCAAATGCAAACTCCAATTCAAGAAGTCCCAGCTTGGGCACCGGCGAGCACTCAGTGCGTTTCATTTTCCGATGAAGCTTCGGGATTTCTTCAGTCCAATCTAGAGCAACAATTTCCGTCGAATTTCGCTGTCTCCAGCTCCCAAAGTTCTCAAGTCATTGATTGGAAGGATAATGGGCTGTCGTCGAACTTTACAGATGATTATGCTCTGATCCCACATAATTATGAGAACCTCTATGTTCTCAATCCAGCCATGTCGAATTCCTCGGCCATGTCGACGCCTGCGTCGAGCCCAGCGCCAATGAATTCGAACTCAACGGGCATCAATGGTTGCGGCACTGAGGACGAAAGTTATAGCAGCAACATGATGTTAAGATATGAAGTACCAGATATTCTAGATTGTAGTGAGTCCCAGTTAATGGGAAGCTACCAATATTTCGGGTCTTGGAGTCATTGTTAATAGTTATAGAGCTTTCATGTATCAAACTTCTTGGAACTTCAATAACATCAATACCAGGAAGCAAGATCATCTCTGTTCTTTTCAATGGAAAGTCTTTGATTATTGCCCCTGGGTTTTTCTTATGTCTTTGTGCTTTATCTTCAATTCACTCATCTACTCGTCACAAGGATGAGAACCTTCAACCCACCCGACGTGCAGAACTGGTCAACATGGTAGAAAACAGATGGCAAGTCGACATTTTTTAGTCTTCTATGCGAGCTCAAGTCAATAAAAGCTGCAAAAGCTCCATAGTTTCGCATATTTCAACCAAAGCCGTACTAAATTTTCTGTCGCCTGGATGCTGTGCAAGATCTTCCCCAAGATATGTACATCAGCACCAGCAGATATCAACTCTAAAGTTCACGTGGAGGTTTTTTATAGCAACTGTGGCACGTACCTGCAGAACGAAGTATCCAAATTATTTTTTAATTATGACGTCCGTACTCATGAGGTTATACTCTGATAGTATAATTTATCTGTATAATCGGCTGCTTTTTTATGTTTAATATAATATCAGTTATCAGACAAATGAGGGTTTCACACACACTAATTCTCAAATTCATGCTCTGTACTCGCTCTGTCGTACGATTTTCGTATCGACCTGCATGTTTTCAGATTTTTAAAATTAATCTTAGTAACCTTCCTGTATCTGAAAATCGAAAAAGTTCTTACTAGCTTTTGTAATTGTTTATTGAGTATTTGGTTTATTTTCATCATATTATGACCTTCACTTTTAGTGTTAGGTGAACTTGGACTTGAACGTCCTAAAATTTATCTTTCCAAAGAAATGGTCAATCTTAAAATTATGAAAAATTAAATTTAAGTTCATGTTCAAACTTTCTTTCTTTTTTTTTTTTGGTCGGTCTTCAAACTTTACATGATTGACTTTAGCAATTTATTTTTATTTTTGATGCATAGGAGAGTCAAAACTGACATTTTAATTGCTTCAAAGCCAAACCAAACATAATTGACAGTTCACTCGAATTAAGCTTTCAAATCACTAATCCAAGTCTGCTTTACTGAATAAGGCGGCAGCTTCTGTGGATTTATTCCCTCGTCAAGAAGATTAATAGACTCAAGAAAGATCGAACCTCTTCAATCTCATCAATCCACCTTCCCTCGAGCTTATTTCTAAAACATGAAGCGACATGGCGCATACTGGGAAATGATCGACAAAGTGACCGTCTGCGGCGGCCAATCCTCGAGGATGTTAAGGACCCAAGCACATCGGATTACAACTTTTCAGGATTTTTTTCTTTTTTTTGGGTATTTGCTGATTTACAAATCACATTCGTTGTGCCGCCATTCATTGGACACGCTTCATTTAGAAAACTTTTTTGAAAATGTGACATCGCCCTTGTCTGTATTTAGGCCAACCAAAAGAAACAATGAGCAACCGGATCAAGACAAAGACAAATCACAAGAAATCAAAGCTCGTTTCTTGTACTCCGGCGGACAGTCAAGAACCTCCGGCGACCTAAGCCAGACCGGAAGGAGGACGACACCTGTCCCGGCCACGCGTACGGGGGATCTGTCCCCTCGAGCCGACGAGAACTTAGCATGGAGATCATGCTAAACACTCGTGCTACTGACGCGTTGGGGAGCCTTTGACGTTAGGGCAGGAACACCCACGTGTCGGAGCGCCAGCTGTAGAGCGGTCGAGGCCTCTTCGCGGCGGGGGACCACCGCGGGGAAAGGCGTTTTCGCTTGCTTTATCGGAAATCTAGGGCGGGGTTCTCGCGCTGCTTCATCTCTTCTTTGAGGGTTCGCCATTAATGGCGTCGTTGTCAAGGCCGGGAGCCCCACTTCCTGTCGATCACGTCACCGGTCGGTGCACGTGGACCCGACGCGTGTGTTTGTGGTGGTCCCACTTTTGGCGCTTTTTGGGCGACCGGTTTGGCCATGGAGAAATTAAGGTTTCTCGTCCAGGTTGGAGATGAGCCACAATTTGACTAACAAGTTGTCCGATTGTGTTTGACTATTAATCGGTGGATTTTAATGCATCACCCGGAAGTCCCATCCAAACAGGTGCAATTTCAGAGCTCTTCTTCGATAAATATAAAGTTATATTACGCAATCCAAGATTATAAATGCGTGAATGGATTATTCTCATTATAAGCTCAACTACTTATACTTCAATTTTAGTGTTTATATGACGGTCAAATCAAGAATGATGAATAAATTGTGAGACGTGTGATTTCACTTGAGACCCATCAAATCAAACAACTCGATTAAAATATTTAAATGAACGAAGTTGAAAAATCAGATGGCTACAGTTGTGGTTGGAATGTCAATTGGGGATTCTCCTCACAAAAAAGGTTGGTCAGGCAATGAAGGTCTGAAGCATGTGAACTCCGTACTAGGGCGCAAAAAATGTTGAGAGTCGTGATGCACTAGGGGAAGTGAAACTCTCCGAGGCGACAAGGGTCATCATGATGATAAAATCTCAAGATTGAGAGCACCCACCAGCATCAAAGTCTCAAATGGAGAGAGAGAAAAGGCTTCGATCATGATCAACTTTTGCAAATCCAACTTAGAATTTGACCCATGTGGGTTCAACTTTAGATTCTCAAGGCCTCATATAGACGGCTCATCTCATGATGAGCAGCTGATGCTAAACGTATGGCCAATGAAATGAAGAGCAAGTATGCACACAGTAAAATGGTGATTAGCCTAAATCCTATGGATTCTCGAATTACCCGAAACAATAAGATGATCGAAGTTCCAAAAAGCACTTGTCGTTGCATTCTCAAAGCCTCGTATAGATGCTTTGAATGTTCATCTACTTATTTAAATACTCAATTACGACACTCTTAGTATATCCTGTTTTTCACCTTTATTAAACATGAATTCTGAAAATAACACTGCTAAATTCCATCTCATTTAGGTATCTGAGAACCCTTTTACACGATCTTTGAGTTAGCGACTATTTAAGAACCAACCCACCGAGATCCGAAGATCAGCAATCATTTCACGAAATTATGGCGGTTCGGTAGGGGATGAAATTGTTCCATTTAGTCAACTCTCTCCGTGTACAAGTAAACCAAAGTACCGCAAATTTCCTCAAAGATTGCCAAAGGTGTAACTTCAGCGCCGCCCATTTTTCTTTGGTCGACGAAGTTCTTGACTTCCTGTAGGCTCTCTAAGGTCAAATCTTCTTGCGCGTGATTGATACATCACGTTGCCATCACGTCGAGCGTGTTTATCTAAGCCACATGAAATGGATTATGACTAACAGCGTTTTGAAAGAGTGTACTTGATCCAACCGTTAAACTAATTGAATTAGGTGCAAATGGAACTTGTTGTGCATTATATTTTTGTGCCAATTCTACTGTTTGTCTATTGATGCAAAGCCAGTTCAACCTGATATCAGATAAGAAGTTTGACATGCAATATAATTTCAAAATACTAATTTGAAGTTTCTCATTATAAATGATGGGAAAAGTCAAATTATAATATAGGATTTCGCGTGTTATTTGACACAGTAATAATAATGTGATATAACATGAATGACAATTACAGTAAACCCTATAGTGACAAAAACAAAGTTATCATCGAAAAGAATATTCTCAAAGCAGATACGCAATTTGAACAAGACCCTAGAACAATTAGAGAGAAATCCTCATTCTACGTGGCGTCATGCCATTATGAGCACGAGGAAAATATGCCACGCGAAGACGTCGACAATGGGGCGAAAAAGGCATTACGGCCTGGCCTTTGACCACCGGCCGACGCCGCCGGAAAGCGACAAAGCCTCGCTTTCCGTCTCGACCGCCCAAGGGAAAAAAGGGAAAGGGACTCGTTGGCACCTTTCTTTTTCCTCCCGTTTATTCCTCAGCTTGTCGTGTCGGGCTTGAGATTGACATTAATCTCGACATTTTCTGAAGAAAATCATGCACGAGCGAAATGAGCAAAGAGAGCCGTCCTCGCGATGATGGGGGTGACGACTTAACTGGCTACAAACGTGGAATATATAGCTTCATACGTGGCCACTTTCCGATTTTTGTGCTGCAGATGTAGGGACAAACATGTGTTCATGACTTTTGGGGTATGGAAAAGTGCTGGGAACCACTGAAAAAGGTGTTGGTGAGATGGCTCCTAGATGATCGAATTGATTATAGTCCCAATTCTACATGATATAATCATATAATCACTTTTCATGTGGAGCAAATATTCTCAAGGATTTCAATAGCCTATGTTGTAGTTAAAAATTCTTCCTTATGGGACCATTGGAATTTAGCAGCCCCAAAAGAAGAATATGTTTGGCTTGTAAATTTATTTCATTTGTCCAATCAAAATTGTCAAAGTGCTCAAAATTATATTTAAAAATCAAAAATAAAAAGAAAAGAAGGCAATTGCGCTACATGCATGAAAGCTAATACATTTCGTATGTGCACGTGAAATACCTTCAACTCTTACGATGGTATATACTTATTTTTCATCCAAACTTGTTGAGTGGATTTAAGTTCTGGGATAGATTAAGAAAAGATTTTTGAGTTTTGAGTCATTAAAAAAAATGGCCATTTTCTGATTTTTGTGTTGCGGATATAGGGGCAAGCATGTGTTCTTAGCTTTTGGGGTATGAAAAGTGTTGGGAACTACTGAAAAGGTGTTGGTGAGATGGCTTCTAGATGATTATTGTTCCTATTCTATATGATATAATTACATAATCACTTTCCATGTGGAGCAAATATTCTAAAGGATTGATGTTGTGGTTGAAATCTTTGCTCCTGGACCATCTGAATGAGATGGCTTTTGGGGTATGATAAGTGTTGGGAACTACTGAAAAGGTGTTGGTGAGATGCTTCTAGATGATTATTGTTCCTATTCTATATGATATAATTACATAATCACTTTCCATGTGGAGCAAATATTCTAAAGGATTGATGTTGTGGTTGAAATCTTTGCTCATGGACCATCTAAATGAGATGACTTTTGGGGTATGATAAATGTTGGGAACTACTGAAAAGGTGTTGGTGAGATGGCTTCTAGATGATTATTGTTCCTATTCTATATGATATAATTACATAATCACTTTCCATCTGAATTTGGCACCTCTGATAAGAAGACTATATTCGGTTCAAGAATTTATTTTATTTGTCCAATCACAATTGTCAAAGTGCTCAAAATCAAATGCAAGAGTAAAACAATAAAAAGTAAAAGCGGTAATCATGAACACACATGATAGCTAGTATATGTCCTATGCGCACGCCATGAAATACTTTTTAACTCTTATGATGGCAAATACCTATATCCAAACTTGTCGAATGGATTTAAGTTCTAATATAGATTGAGAAATTGCAACTTGTAGTGAGGAAAGTGAGAAAATTAAGAAAAGATAGGGGTGGAGTGGGACTATTCTTAAACCTTCCGGAGAGAACTGTAATTTTGTACTTATGCATTTTAGCCTTGATTTTAGCCTTGGTTATACTGTCCAAGCACTTGTGAAACTTTCCCCTATAGTTATTGTTGTAAACATAATGGAGAAACTAATGGATCTTGCAATTCAAATCTGATGTGATAAAACAAAATTACAAGAGAAATTAATGAGAAACGAGAAAGAATACCAGAGATTTATTAGATTTAGTCCGAATTGACACCTACTCTACTAGAGAAACCAATTGCCAAAAAATCCACTACGAATCTGGAGAGCATAGAATTTACAACTGTGCAAATGCTTCTCGATCCTAAATTACACCCAAAGCAAACCCATAAATGTTATCTCATGATCTTTCGTATTTCGTAGGGAACTCATTCCGAAAGCCCATAAAGGAAAAAAAAGCCTAAAATTCCTCTTATTTGATCTACTGTCTAACAACAAAGTAGAACCCTATATTGTGTGTGTATTTATATCCAAAATAGGAAACACACTCTAACTTGGGAAACATTTAAACTAGGAAATCTACTTTGATCGGGGATCCTTTATTCGCTCAAACTTGAACATATTTTTAACAGTTGTTTAATTGTAAGAGAAAAAAATCCTCCACATTAAGGATGATTGGTTCCCGATCCAGTCCAGTTCTCATTTTAGGACTAGGGACCAGACCAAATGATCCTAGGACCAGAAACCGGATTGGACCAACCGGTCCAATTGGTCCAATGAAATTGGCCACTTAGCCAAAAAAAAAAAATTAAAAATTTACTAGAGTTATTATAATTTTTATGGTTTCTTGTTATTTTTAAGAAATTAAAAAATATATATTTTAAAAAAAGTGTCAGTCCAATCCATTGGTCCAGTCCAGTCCGATTCCCTCGGAATCGGGAATCAAACCGAAAATTACCATTTCATTTTTGTGGAATTAGGAATCGGACCGACGCCCTCAGGAATTAGACCAAACCAGCCAGTCCAATCCGGTTCAAATGATTCATAATCCGAGCAATCCGATATGCTTATCCCTACTCCACATGCAATCAATGTTTAAACAGTTACATGTGATCGATGTGCATCTATTTGAACATGAGAAACAACAGCTTAGAATTTTGTTAAAGTGTGTGTCACATCAAGAGAAATTAATTTCTTTGGTTCTGCCCATAAGTCAATCAATAGCCGTATTATCGGGAAAATGGATTGAGCCAATAGGAAAAATGGATGATCAACCTTGATGATAAGGTCCACTGCAAAGGGGCCAAGAAATTTAATATATATCAAATTTATAGCAAGGTCAATCTCTAGTACGATGCTCTGAAATTGTACCACTTTTGTTCCCCAAATAATGCAGTCGTAGTCTCTGTCAATGTTAGTTATGATTTAGTTCAAGACCTTAAAATTTCAAATCCATTATTTCTTTTGCCTCATTCAGCTTTTTCAGTGGTGCTCGACGTGAAAAATTACGTAATATACTTCGTGCACGTACATAAAAATATTTTCACATAAGGATGCACAATTTGAAGGAAGATCCGATTAACAGGTCCTAGTGGCAATTTTTAAGAACTCAAAAGCATATAGAAAAGATTACTATCAAAGTTCAACGATTTCCCACATTATAAGACACTTAAAACACGAGAAAAGTTACGTTTCATGCACCTCGAAGGCACCATTTTGTGGATTAATTGGGTGATCCAAGAGTCCTGATTTAGGACACTATGGGCTGGATTGGTGAAATTGCTAATTAAGTACCAAATATTGAAGTCCGGAAAATTAAGTGTTGACCGATTCAAGTGCCGAAAATGAAATGAAATTGTTTTTTGATATTAGCTTTAATATTGAGCAATGAATAATATTATTTTCTTGCCAAATAGTGAACAGTGAAATAATAGTGGTAGGTTTTATGCTTTTTAGCAATGTAATGTACAAGATTTTGGTTTCGACTTAGGCACTATTTCTATTGAATGAATCAAATAACCCGATCCTTACTCAACAAATTAAATGATCTTTTTTGAATCGATTAAATCCTTTTAAGTCAAAGCTACCTGGAGCTCTAGGCCGTGCTAAATTTGTTAAATGCTAAATAAATTTAATTTTTAGCACTTTTGAAGATATCAAAATAGGCGCTACTCTACATTCTTGGCAAGAAAAAGAAAGTTCAGCTAATATTCTTCTTCGGAGTGACTTAATGAGAGAGAAATTTCTAGCTGCGGGTCCGAAAATCAAATCGGGTTAGAAAAAGCCCGGAAGGCCCAAAATCTTCACCTAGAAAGGTTTTGTAGATGGGCTTGGAAGGGGCTACGATGGCCCACTCTCTACGCGATCCGAACGAGTCCGTCGGCTGAACTGACTGATCTTCATGTGGCTTTCTAGCCAGCAAATTTAACCAGATTTTAACTTGAATTTACTTGTTAAGAAAAGACATTTTGTATATGTAAATAGCTCATACCGAGACTAACGGAGATGAATGACTACTTTTGAGTGTAAAGATATAACTTCGGACTCTCTCCTCGTTACAGTTCTCTCATCTCCCTCTCATTTTTATACAGCTTTCTTCCTCAACCTCCATTAAAAAATAATTCGAGCTAGATCTCTCTCTGATCCCATTTTTTCAATTTTCTTTGGCTGATTGGTTTTCTATTTTCTTTTTCTTACTTTCCTCCCATTTTGAGGAGCTTTTCTCTTCTATCTTGCCTAGATCTAGAAATTTCTTTCTTCTTTTCGAGGAGATTTCTATCTAAATTTAGTATAGATTTGGAGTTTTTTTTTATGTGTATGATGTTAGGGTTTTGCTTCCCTTGGTTTTTGTTGGCGTAGAAGTTCAGTTTCTAAGGAAATCCAAGGAGTTTTATGAAGGTTTCGCTCTCATAAGTGTCAAATATGTGTATGCTAAACCTTGTTACTCTAAATGGGGGAAAATTGTCCAATAAGTTTTAAAGCTATTTCACTTTTACTAATTCAGTCATAAACCTTTCAATTTTGTCAATTGAGTCCTAAAATTTTACACCTTTTATCAATTGAGTCCATCCGGCCAATTTTGGCAGGAAATTGTTAATGTGGATGGCCAATACTAATGTGGCAACTTTTAATAAAATTTTATTAATTTTTTGAAAATTTTTAAGCTTTTTTTTTTTTTTTTTTTAAATTTCTTTGTTTGGAGAGAAGGTCGACGAGGGTGGTTGGCCAACCCTCGCTGACCATAGGCGAGGGTTGTTGGCCTTCTCTACAAACTCTATAAAAAAACAAAGAAAAGTTTAAAAAAGAGAAAAAAAAAATAAAAAATTCAAAAAATTATTAAAATATTAGTAAATATTATTTAAAAATTGCAATGTTAGCACCGGCCATCCACATTAGCAATTTCCAGTAAAAATTGGCCAGATGGGCTTAATCGACAAAAGGTAAAAATGTTTAGGATTGAATCAGCAAAATTAAAAAGTTTAGGACCGAATTGAATAGGTTTAGGACTTTTTGGACAATTTTCCCCTCTAAATGATTATAGCATTAGAGATACCGAACCTAGATGGGTACCACCAAAAGGCAAAGCCCTAGCAATAGATGAAGATCTCAGTGTGTGCTTATTACTAGAGATAGATTAACCAGTTGGCCGTCAATTTTGGTTGAAGAAGTTATAGATATGCTTTTTGAGTATATAAACTGTGATATTGTTATGATGATTCATCTTCTTATTTGGATATGATTTTTTTGTGGATTTGTTTGGGATATGTCTTGATTTGCAGTTGGTTTCTCTATTTTTTGTGCGCTCGCACGCGTTTCTTTGACAGAAAAAAGAAAAAGAAAAAGAAAAAAGAATGCAATAGACCTACTCAGTTCTCAATAAAATGTACAAGAGGACTTGCAAAACCTGCCAAATCAGCATGGTCGTGTAGCTTTCATAGCGGGTTTGTAGATTATCGATTAGAAAAGGAAAGTTGTCCAAAAAGTTCTAAATTTATTATACAATAGCTAATTTAATTATAATTTTTTTTAATCGTATCAATTTAGTCTTAAACCTTTTTATGTCAATTTAGCTCCAAATATTTTCAAATTTTATTAATTTAGTCATAAACTTATTATTTGGATATTTAGCTGGAATGATTACATTAGAAAATCGTCAAAATGTTTAAAACTAAATCGACAGATCTTCAATAGGCATATGACTAAAATGACATAATTGAAATGTTCAAAACTAAATCGACAAATCGTCAAAATGTTTAAGATTAAATTGATACAATTAAAAAGTTTAAAATTGAGTTTACATCCGTATAATATGTTTAGAACTTTTTGAATAATCTTCTAAAAATAATTTCAAACCAACAAGTCTAGGGTAAGTTCCTGGATTTGTGGTCATGCCCACTCTATACCCAATATCTAAAACCATTCAGCTTCGATTCTTGTTGCTCAATCTAAGTCGAGTCTCTATACCCAATATCTTACACCCACTCTATACCCAATATCTTACACCATTCAGCTTCGATTCTTGTTCCTCAATCTGAGTCTCGTTCTCCTTTCTTGATTGATCCACAATCATACTAAAACCATATCTTACTTTCCCCATTGCCCCCTAATTCGTCAAAACAAACTCCCTTAATAGCTTCGGATCTCGTTCTTTTTACCCGAATTGGCCATATCATGTGTCTTAATCAGGATTGCATGACCCCCGCAACACCTGGTCGGGGTCGGGCAATTCCTGCCTAGCCACCGCTAGTATTTTCAATCTCCCTCTCTTTCATGTCCATTTGTGCTCAAGCGGAGGTGACGGTGGCAGCAGGGTGGTCGCTAGAGGCCAGCGGCCCTTGCCGTGCCTCGGCGACAGGCCGTCGTTGCTGCCCACTCCTGCCATCCCTAATTAACCCAAGACATCGCCGGCAACAGCAACTGAGCTTGAGTCGTCACCGGCGTCGCTCACTCCAACCGTGTTACCTGTTCCTGTGGCCAATTCCAAACCAAAGTCCATATTGCCGTGACAAGAGTGGATCGTTTCTTCTATTTTTAAACTCTAGAGTCGATCTCACGTTCCTTAGTCATCTCCTGATTTTGCTGCCGCGCATCGGATCGCCGCGTTGAGAACCCTTTCGGGTTGATGCTTGATTGTCATGAATGATCGCAACCGTGTCGCCGTCATTGCTGGGAGCCACCATGACCTGCTCGTATTGCCGTTGAGTTGAACTCAGGATCGAGCGTTCACCGAGTTGGCGAATGCTTTCTGATCAAATGCCTATTTTACTCAATCACAAAATGATCACTACACTTGCTGGATCACTTGATTTAGATTCTGGTCATGACTCGGTTGATCCATCAGCTTGATGGTGGCCGCCCAAGCTTAATATCGAGTCTAATCCTGCGATTAATAAGTCATATTAGGCTCAACTTTGTCACTTAGGGTTCGTTTGTTTAGCGTAAAAAGAATGATTTCGAAAATATATTCCCGAAAGCGATCGATTGTATCATTGGAAATAATTAATCAATGAAAAATAGCGTTTTTATTATAAACAATAATTTATTTCTAATATTTTCGTGAATGATAAAAATATTCTTGATTCATTCACTTTTTGTAAGCAATGTGAGTGATCATTTATAGAAAAATATTTTTCGAATCATTTATTTTTTTGTGAAACAAACTGTCCTAAGTCATATATGTTTGATCGCTATAGGCTTGTCCAGGTGATAAAAGTTGTTTGAGTAATCGAGTGAATAACACGCGGCTTAGAGGTGGATTCTTCTTCATTGATTCTCTTATCAACTTGTGTGTACTTTTGTGTCTCGATGAGTTCCCAAGTTTCATAATTGGTCGATTAAGTATCTCAACACATTATTTTTGCCTTTTCTATGTTTAACTAAGTCCACGTCATGTTCCATTCGTCTTCTAATACATTATTATTACATGTTACGTTCTTATTTCATACCCATGCTAGACTTAATATCATAATAACTTAGGAAAAATCATAAGAAAAGTCATAAATCTATTGTATTGATACAAATTCAATTCTAAATATTTCAATTAGATCAATTTAGTTATAAACATTTTCACATTGATACAAATTCAGTTCATCAAGCCAATTTAGGTCGAAAATCGGTGATGTGGACGTTGACAATCCTTGGTAGTATTGTAGGCATTGACGCGGACATTTTAAAATAATTGTTTACTAATCTTTCGATTTTTTTATTATTATTGAAATTTTTTTCCTTTTTTCTTATATTTCCTTTTTTTGGATTGTGGCTAGCAACCGACCACAGGCGAGGGTTCGGTGAGGGTGAGACCCTTTTGGCCTGGGCAAGGGTGGCCCTCATCGAATCTTGCGAGGGTTTGACCCTCGTGGCCTAGGTGAGGGCGACCCTCGTCGAGTGGGGCTAGGTGAGGGTAGCCCTCTCCCTAGGCCATAAAGGCAACCCTCGCTCAGGCGGCAAGGGTCGAGCCCTTGCCCGATTCGGTGAGGGCCACCCTCGCCCAAGCCAGAAGGCTCTCACCCTTGCCATTTCCAACGAGGGTGACTCTTGCTTGTGATCGATCGTCTGCAATGGTTGGTACTGGCCACAGTCTAAAGAAAAGGAAAAAAAAAGGAAAAAAAAGTTAAAAAAACTTTAAAAAATTAAAAAATCATTTTAAAATGTTTATGTTAGAAGTAGAGATACCATATAGGATTGCCAGCGGCCACGTCATCGATTTCCAACCTAAATTGTCGAATAGACTAAATTGATGCCAATGCGAAAATATTTAGGATTAAATTGGTCTAATTGAAAGGTTTATACCATGCAATAGGTTTATGACTTTTTTTGATACTTTTGTGACGACCCTAGCACGTTACGGCTGCTGTAGAACTACTATTACCAATATCTTCTTCATTTTAATTTTTTACTTAAGCATGCAGAAGCGTAAGGGACTAAAGGAAATTCTGGGGTACACACGATTTTTTGTAAATGGGGCAACTTCATTTCTTATTTATTCATACATGTACCTTAGACGACATGTGGGATGCCATGGGGAAGTACAAAAGGTCAGCACTAGACTGACTATACTAGACTCTAGGTCGGTCACCCCTCCCCACCTAGCTGTACAAGTGTCGTCTAACAGTGGCTCCTGATGTTCTCAAAATCTTCCGAGCTCCAAAAATCCTGTTCCCTCCTCCCAAGTGAAGTTCACCGGCAACCCATAGCAAATCATCGGGGAGGCAGGTGGGATCGGCATTCTAATGATCTGAAAAGTTGAAGTTAACAACCAGTGAGTCACAACCTAGCAAGTAGAAAGTCCACCGGTCTATACCACACAGATCGATCACTGTATGACAAAGAAAGTCTCAATGGAAAGTTTCGTAAATCACATACAATATCTTACCCGAGAACCTTTCAAAATACAAGGTTGATCAACATAAGGAATAACTTTCCTTAACAAATGACCAATAGTTCGATTCAAGAATACCAAAGTCACAATTAATACAAGTACATACTGCCATCATCTTTTGGGGAACCCCATTACCCCTGAGCATCTCACACCCATCCGACATCGCGAGGCATCTAGGGGAACCGCGCTACACCCCCAAGCATCTGGAGGAACCCAGTTATCCCTCCAGGCATCCTTACTATAACCCGGGGCATCGTTGTCCCAAGAACCGACGGCATTTTCAATCACACATTCAAACCATGATACATCAATTCCATAATTCAATTAAAAGCACGTTAACACCACTACCATACAGGGATTCAAGCAAGCATCTAATGAATCATCATTCATTTTCATCCCTTAGACTAATACAAACTCATATATATAGATATTAAGTGAACTATGTGAAATGTCCCACATTCTAGGCCTAAACTAGCCTCATAAGGCGTCTCACACGCCTTTAAAGTTAATGGCTATTGTCTAGGTAATCGATCTCCAAAAATTATGGAACTTTAGTACGAGGTGGACAAGATCTAAAGGAATATCTTTTGTGAAGAACTCAAAATCCAGTTCAGTTCATACAGTTCTAAATAGTTTTTGCAATCCAGGCTCAAAACAGTCAAAATCTCCGGGACGAAATTGAGTAGAAAAATAAATATTTCACTAACCTATTGAGACCGAAAATTATAAAAATTTAGTATGTGGTAGCTTGGGATGTGCTCTACAACTTTTGTGAAGAACATATTTTATAATTCTGGACCGAGAAATCTGTAGAAAATGAAAAGCATAAAGAGGTTGGTCCAGCAACCCAAAAACAGATTTTGAATCCTGAAGTTTTTCAAATATATTTTTGTCATATGAAACCCAAAAATTCTGAAATTAAATTATGTTGTAGAACAGTCAATAAGGGACAACTCTTGTGGGGAACACCCCCATGAAATTTGTACCACATAAGTCGGTACAAAATTAGCAAACTTCTGGGTCGGGCTAAATTTGAACCCGCCCTCAGCCCAGTCATGAATTTCCTTCAAGGTTTCTGCCATTCCGGCCTTCGCCCGTGCCAAATATTGACTATCCATGCCTCTATGACCTAATTAAAAATTCAATTATTTCGAACTCGACAATATAGTTAAGTAACGTAGTCGGAATTTCGATTAAACGAAAATCTCAACGACATTCTTGAGTATCTACGAAACTATTCTCGTCACACGACAAATGATCAATATAGGATAGAACGGAGGATATCTACTTCCCTCGAGTCCTTGTGAGTTGTGGTGGCGGCTTGGCGGAACGGAGACACGCTAGCAGTAACGACGCAAGGGCTGAAAAGAGAGAAAAACCCAACGTGTGCTGAGAAGAGGCCCTACGTTGCTGGCTTCTCTGCACTTTGCTGGCTGAAATGGACGGTGAAATGAAGGGCAGAAGGTGGGCGTGGGGGCTCAGTGACCAAGGAAGAGCTTCCCTCTTTCTCTCTCTCATTTATTTCTTTTCTCTACCGCCACACTTGGTCAATTTGGGCAGCACTTGTTGACTCATGCCAGCTGGAACGTGGAGCACCTTGGAGAAGATTTTTTTCTTTCTAAGCTATTTCTTTGAAGTCTAATGCTTTGGAAGTTCTTGTGGTTAGGATGTTTGGATCAACATAGTTTATTGACGACGAGGTAGTGGCGGCGACTCGGTGATGTCGCGATGAGGATGCAAACGGTGTAGTCCGATAGAGAACTCGCTATTTTGTTGAGCGAAAAAATCAAGATGTCACAAATTTTCCCTAATAACTTCCGTGCTCTTTTTATCACAAATTTTATCCATGAAATTGCCATAATAAAAATAGGGTTTTAGGCGAACAAGTGTTTTAGTGAATATTTGAGTGGTCTAGGTTGTATACTTATTTAAATGCCTGGTTAGCATGTCATATTAAAATTGAATTATACATTGCATATTAGTAGTTTTAGACTGCACCTTCATAGAAACCATATAAAAATGTCCTTGAGATTGACTTTGCATCAAGGGTAAAAGTCATTTTGGAGTAGATTTAATTTCCTCTCATCCTTGGTTTGCTTTAGGGTTTTTAAGATTAAATTACTTTACATTTTGTTTTCTCATTTAGGAGCTCATTTTAGGAAAGTGATTATTCAGGACAGTGTTCTTGCATATCACATTTGCACATTTTAAATTCTTTTCTGCATCGGTTTATTTTAGGAAACTTGAATGATTACTTTTTGACTTCTCTTTGCCACTCACGGACCTCGTTTGCTTGTTGCGCAAGAAAACTCTCGACATTATTTTATGCTTTTGTTTATTATATAATTTATTCACTTCCTCACGTACATTGCCTATATTTGGTGACTTTTAAGTGTTTAATTTATCATCCTAAATGCATGTAGAGGAAATAAAATTAATCCTGAGAAAGAAGTACCGATTAATGGGCGTAAGGTTAATTTGGCATAATTAAGTCCCTAAACCTAATTCTAAAGTAAGCCAATCGCTCTTTTCTTACCGAGCTCTTAACCGTTTTAAAATAAATTATTGGTGACTCTACGTTATGATCAATCATAAGATTTGAGAATTCTAGTTTCGATTGATGAGGCTATAAGCATCACCACACGAGGATTATTTGTGCCCACCTAACGTTCTAATAGCCCCCTTGGGATTCGCTTTGAGACTGTCATGATAGGGATGACTTGAATATCGAATTAAACTCAATGTTGGATCTTAAATCTCTACTAGAAAAGTACTCTAATACTTTTATGAAGGTTACACATACATAAATCCAACAAGATGTGGCTTTTCTCTAAAACGCACTTTATATGTCAAAGTAAAATAAATTTATTTAATTACATACATCATGTATGTCGGATCACACTTTGAGAAATAATATTCCGATTTTTCTTTTTTAACTTATCTCATTTCTTTGCCAGAGTCAATCGGTGATCATCATGCTGATGAAAGTTTCAACCAAGAGCATAAGGCATACCGTATCGGATTCACCAAAAAATAAGTATACTACTCCTTGTTTCTAACAAATTTCATGAAAGAGTAACTTGTTCAACATGCCAACTCTTAAATAATAAGGCCTCTGTTCAAAAAAAAAAAATAATAATAATAAGGCCGAAATTTCCGGTTGACTTTTAGCAGAAGTAATTATACATATAATTTTCTCGTGCGACAACAAAAATAATATTTTCTTATTTTTCTCTTTTATATATTCAAAGAAATCAAAATAATTAAAAAAAAAAAAAAACAAAAGAAGTGGAGACTTTCAGGTCGGCGGACGGCAGGCTTTGTGGCTTAAGGCCCAAGCACGAAAGTCCATGGGTCCACCCTCCTCCTACCTTCCTTCCTCCCTCCTCTTCCCTCTCTCTCTCTCCTTCCGCGACACCGCCGTCCGCGTTCAGGCATCGAAGCTGAAAGAAGGAGAAGGACTTTGCTCTCCTGGCCGTCCCCCCGCCCGTGTCCCGGTCGATGAGAAGATGCTGGCGGCGACTCCTCTCCACCACCGCCGCCACCGCCGCCACCGTCTGCTCGCGTTGACGCCATTCCCCGCATCGAGATCGCCATGTCAAGGTCATTCCCAATTCCCTTCCTTGACGCCGCCGTCGTTGTTTCTGTTCTGGGCACGTCGATCTGCGCGCGCTCGGAAAAGGGTCTTGCTCCTTTTTTTCTGGGTCGGCGCGGTTTTCTTACGGGGGGGCTCGTTCTTGAGCTACTTTTGGAGGGTTTCCAAAAAAAATGTTTTTTTTTTCCTCGGTCAGCTGGTTTTTCTTGTGAATTGGGTAGCTGGTGCGTGTTTCGAGGATCTTTTGTTTGCTCTCTTCTTCGTGATTGTAGGTCTTCCCCGTAGGAATAGTAACAATGCGTTTTCGAAGGTGACATTGCTTTTGCAGGCTCTCGTCTTTTGTGGAGAAATATGTGCTTTGCCTTGTGCCTTTTGGTAACATAGTTAGTAATGGGAGGTGATTTCTTTGTCAGTATTCTTTCCCTGGATAATGTGGCGGAGTAGTTTTTTCTGGCTAGTAGTTTCCGACAATCTGGGAGATGCACTTGTTGCTAAGGATGAGGTTTCAGGGGTGAGACCAGTTTTAAATGCGCTATGGTCGTACTACAGCCTGTGTGATTTAATGATGAAGCGAGCTTGCTCTCAAGTTTTGAAATTGGCTTTAATGCTCTTTGTTGTTGGAATGCAGATTTTTGACGATTTCTCGTATCAGGAGAGTTGTAAACTCAATTTCATGTAATCCGAGGAGCAGTTACACTGGAGTTACGAAATATGCGACGATTGCTTCAGCTGGGTTAGCGGTGCGACCATACAGGTCACATTTGCCCTATAAAATTCCCAGCAGAGGGCATGATGCTTTCCAACAATATAGTCCTGGACAATGTTTCTACGCGTGTTATTTGTCAAGGAAATTCTCTGTCTTCTCAGTAAGCAGTGCAGTGAGCCATCATGCCCAGCTCACTTGGAAAAGGATCTTGCAGAAGTGCCATTCTAGTGGCGGTGGCGGTGGTTTTCCCCGCACAAATAGGATAGCTCAAGCGGTCAGCCTTGGCTTGATCCGCTCACCACTTGTTGTTCCTGGTATCTTTGCTTTCACCACGGGACAGCTAGCATGGGCAGAGAGAAGTTTTGTCGATACAGAATTTTACCCATCACCGAACGCTTTCTACAAGCGTGCCCAGCATGGGCATGCTGTTGTCACATCGCTAGTGTACTCAGTTTACGAAGGCATCGTGTTACTTTTAAGGGCTCTATATTTAATGATTTTGTTCTCACCCAGCATAGTGATGGCACCATTTGCGGATAGTTGTGGAGCCCAGTTTCGGAGATTGTGGCTTCAGGTTGTTCACCGAACACTGGAGAGGGCAGGTCCTGCTTTTATAAAATGGGGGCAGTGGGCTGCTACAAGGCCAGACCTCTTTCCTAGAGACTTATGCGCTCAGCTTACAGAGCTTCACATGAAGGCCCCTCAACATAGCTTCAAATACACAAGAAAGACTATTGAGAAGGCTTTTGGTCGCAAACTTTCTGATATATTTGAGCATTTTGAGGAGGTTCCAGTGGCATCTGGAAGTATTGCTCAAGTGCATCGAGCTTCTTTGAGATTTCGATACCCTGGTCAACAGGTAAAACCAATGGTGGTTGCTGTAAAGGTTAGACATCCCGGCGTTGGTGAATCCATTAGAAGAGATTTTGCAATAATCAACCTGGCAGCTAAAGTTTCAAATTTTATTCCTACTTTGAAGTGGTTGAGATTGGACGAGAGTGTCCAGCAGTTTGCAGTTTTTATGATGTCTCAAGTTGACCTTGCAAGAGAGGCTGCTCATTTGAGTCGCTTCATTTACAATTTCCGGAGTTGGAAGGATGTTTCTTTTCCAAAGCCAGTGTATCCTCTTGTCCATCCAGCTGTTTTAGTGGAAACTTATGAGCAAGGAGAAAGCGTCTCACACTATGTTGATGGACTTGAAGGACATGCTCGCCTTAAAAGTGCACTTGCTCACATAGGGACTCATGCACTTCTGAAGATGCTCCTGGTAACATTTCACTTATTAATGCTCCCAGAAACATGAATTAATTCTTTTTTCACTATCTAGTATGATGCTTCAGTTGATTCTTCATTGAGAAATGGAGAACTCTTTTGTCAATTCATGCAAGATCTTTGAGTGACATAACTGGCCCTATATTTGACTGCATGGAACTAATGTGACCTGAGTACTCATGGCATGCTTTTACCAGCTCACTGAAGCATTGGTCTTGTGTCTTTTCCAGGTGGACAACTTCATTCATGCAGACATGCATCCTGGGAACATTCTTGTCCGGGTACCTAAGAACAAATCTTCTCGGAAACAGCTGTTTAAGTCAAAGCCCCATGTTGTATTCCTTGATGTTGGCATGACCGCTGAACTGTCTAAAAGTGACCGTGTAAATTTATTGGAATTTTTTAAAGCTGTAGCTCGTCGTGATGGCCGTACTGCTGCTGAATGCGCACTTCGATTATCGAAGCGGCAAAACTGTCCAGATCCTAAATCCTTTATAGAGGTACTGTTTACTTGTGTTTGTGGCATTTACTTTGATGAGAATGAAATCCTTTCGCAGATTCTCAATATTTATAGTAACCTCATCAAATGATTTAGAAAAGTTCAAACCTTTATCTGCAGGCCTTCATATTCATCATGAGCATCTACACAGTATTTCTAATGTCCGTCTTTAAATTGATTTCTGTCTGTTAAAATTTTCACTTGGCATGACTGATGAGTTTTTCTTATTAAGAATAGGAAACTCCCTAACTAGTCTTTTTCATTTTCTTAAAAATTCTAGCTTTTAGTTGGTGTTTACCGTCATTAATGAATTAATATCACGAGGATACTTGTTTCCTGATAATGGTACTCTGTTGTGTATAATTAGGCCACTTTGTAAGTGCCTGAAATTAACCCATTGAGAATATTGTTTTACGGCAGACCCCTGCTTTCTGCTATTATCCTAAATGTCAAACAAAATGAACGACAGGAAGTGGAGGAGGCTTTCAGTTTCTGGGGAACTCCTGAAGGTGATAGGATCCATCCTGCTGATTGCATGCAGGAATTACTTGAGAAAGCTAGGCGTCATAGAGTTAATATTGATGGCAATGTGTGCACTGTGATGGTAACTACATTGGTTCTCGAGGTAATTTCTCTGACTTGTTTCCTTGGTAATTTGAAGCAACTGAAGACTTTGCAAATATTACATGAAGCAATGGTGATCCTTTCATCACAATTATCTCAAACTATTCAAACTGATTCTCTTTCCTAAATCCCATCTTATTTGCAATAATATATTGTTTTTTCTGTAGCGCCTCTGTTTCTGCAATTTGCTTTAGCCTCTTCCACTCATTTTTCTATAAATAAGCTATCAACATATATGAAAGAGCATGAAGATAGAATTATTCATGATCTGGGTTTCGGGCTATTTACCACTTTTTTCCAACTCACTTTCATATATGAGGTATTGTATGTTTATGTCAATTGAACAAGAGATTCATTTCTCATGGCTGGTTGATGGTGGTACAGGGTTGGCAGCGGAAGCTCGATCCAGGGTACAATGTGATGCAGACTCTGCAGACTCTGCTGCTCAGAGCTGACTGGGCAAAATCTCTTTCCTACACGATTGATGGGCTTATGGCCCCCTAAGAAGGATTTTCTTTGTGTAGCTACTCTTCTGAACAATTTTGACAGCCGAAGCTATCTAAGTATACAGGGCTTTCAAGAAATAACAAGCGGGCCATAGGACCTCTTTTTTGTTTTAGATATTTTCGCTTGTACTTGACCATATTTTTTGTTTCATTTCATGTACTTAAAACAGTTTCAAAAGTTTTGACTGTTGAGTTTGGACTTCCGACTGACTGATGAGAGCTCAAAAGATTGCTGAAAATAGAAATAAAAGTGTTACTCCCCTTTTTGACTGTTTCTTCCATGAAGTTGGGTGTACCATCTGAGAGTTTGATATTAAGTACGCCTCACTTGCTGATATGGAATGCAGAAGAGTCAGTTTTGTGGTCCGAGTCCTACATTCGTAAATGTATTGCGCAGGGTGGAATTCTAAGATCAACCCATGATCATGTTTTCAGTCAAGTTGAAAGCACAATTTCAGGCGGATGGTACTGCTTGGAGAAATCTGGACGTTGTCAATTGGTAAATGGATAACTACCAAGCAATCTGATATATGGCTTCTTGTTTTATGATTATGGCTACTTCACTGGTAGGCTGCACTAGATTTAAGGTCGTACAAAATCTTTCAATTCCCTCCTTTTAAACCTTCCAAGATATGTAAGTGATTCATTATTCATTGTTCCTTTTACCCCCAGTTGTATCTCTTTTGAATGTATGGCTTTATATGTTCTTTCCTGAAGAGAAGAGGAAATTGTGTGACGCAAAGTACATTATATGCTTCTGTGTCCTGCTCAATCAAAATGTCAACCTGTCTGTTGTCGGGGATTTGGAATACGAAATTACGAAAAGAAAGGGGAAAATTACGTGTGTTAGATAACATTTTCCTTGAAATTCTATAATGTTTTGGCCGTTCAGCTTTCCACTCTTCTTTTTATTAGAATGTGAGACTTACCATTAAGTATAAAAGTGTATTTTTCCATAAAATCTTCAGTTTAATCAATCATTTTTTACATTAATTGATTATTAAAAAACACATAATAAGAATTAATTTTTGTAATTTGACGTTTTTGCTTATGAAAGTGGCTTACTTATTTCTATTAAAGTGGCTATATTCATCTTATTTGAACATATCCTTATTGTCTAATATTATTATCAATGATTTTTATTTTTATTTTTTATGATTACTATTTTACTTAATTTAGTATTCTTCCATTTCTACATCTTTTTCCATTTGTCCACAAATATTAAGAGAAAAGATGAATTCTCATAAAATAAAAAAGAAACTAAAATGCACTCGTCTCTTGAAAATAATGTGCATTGCATATGCTAGTGGAGAAAACGACAAAGGATCATAGACAGTAATAAAATGAAAGTTCAGGAGGTATCATGTAATGGTGGAGAGCTCGGGTCAAATGCGTACTATCCCAGCCCAAAATTCAGGGGCGTTCTGCGTAATTTTTCATCGAAATGAACAAATTTTTTAGACCAAGGTATGAATTGGCTGGCATGAATGTGACAATATGTACCTGAGAATCTATTTATAGAATGGTCAATCAACTCAATATATTTACATTCCGAACCAATTGACCTGCAACTAATGATTCTCCAACATATACATGCTGGATGCAGTTCATGATTTGAACTTCTGTACAGAGAGAGAGAGAGAGAGAGAGGTGTCAAAATTTCTATAGATGAAACGTGCCCTCCTTTCTGCCCAAATCAGAAATCTAGCAATGCCGAATATCTTGATGAAGCCATCTGAGTAAAGCCTGGCATTTCCCATGACTTCCTCTAGACACTGCTAAGCCTCAGCATTATCCCTGAGAATTCATACATCAGTTAGGACACCTTTAAGCACACACTTTGGGTAACAAGCAAGTAAAATGGTACATATGAACAAGAACAAAGTAAAAAATATGAGTGGCAACTAGCGGGTGGCTGATCATAAGAGGAGAAGAGAAAGAAGGCAAAACTAACTCAGAGGAAAGCTGCAATTTTAATGTAACTCACTTTACTGATGTAAGCTCGCGTATTTCATCAATTGCTCTGGTTAAACTATTTACAGCCATTTTCTTCACCTGCATTCCAATAAAGGCATTGTAGATGGAGTAGTTTCGACATCCACATTTGGAAGGATAATCCCAAAGAGTAAAACTTACCTCGAGCTTGTCTAGTCTGGCCTCATGACCTTCTGGAAGCAGGCGGAGTTCATCAATCAAATGGATGCATTCGGCAGCACTCTCGGGTGAAATGAAGTGCAGAATCACATTTACACTAGACTGCAATGCTCCACAAACCAAATGCGCCATGAAGAAAAGACAGTAGTTGGTAAAGCACACTTATGTAGAAATTATCAGACTGTTAATACCTTGGGATTTCTGATTTGATAGGGGCACCCGGCAGGAATAAGGACAGCCTCACCAACACGTTGCTCAAAAGTCCAGGGTTCAATTTCTAGAAAACCAAGCGAGGATAAGTTAAGGAAATGCTGGAACTATATAGCGAAATATAATGATGACATCATACCAAACTCCTCCTTGAGCCTCAACTTGTGATATTCATCAAGAAAGTAACACTGATCCAGAATTGGATGGACAACCTATCACATGCAAGGCATCAGTCCAACAATCTGGGATATATGGGGACACATTTATAGGCCGAAGTGACTACTTCATCAACTTACATGCTTCTGAGATCCACACGGCTGCATGAATTCATCAGAGTATCGCCTAAAATATTCTTCAAGCTTCGGTACATCTTCTCTGCGGAACACATCCCACTGGGCACCGCAAGATTTTCCTGCTTTCTTCATGTAATGGCTATCGCTTTCTGTCTGATTCTCATAAAGGTTCTGTTCTTTAGAGTGTTGGATATCCTCCATTGATGTGCTATTGTGATCTTGTTTCTGTTTATCTCGGGCAATTAGACAAGGCGATTCTTCTGAGGCTGTTGCCAGCCAAGTCACTTTTGCCATTTTCTTCCGTATTTGCATCTCTTCTATACTCACATCAAGGACCTCACTTGAATTTTCAATGTCAGATCCCAAGAGTTCACCATTTGGAGCACCAGTTGATTCCTTTTTATCCTGAGCCTGGCGCTTCCTCATCAGCTTTTTGATTCTATTAATTTTGTCCGGCGAAACATCATCTGTAGTATTCGCCAAAATATTAACCTATTTTTAAAACAAAGAAAAGGGATAAATAGGAATGGTAAGACATGTCTTCCGCATGCTCATTCTCATCATCTATCTATGCAGGCTAAGCACAAGTGCAAATTATAAAGAACAAATGTACGAGATTCAGAGTCAAAAAGTTCCAAGACATAAAATGGGCATTCTGGTTCCAAGCATGCAAACTGAGCCAAAAAATAAATTAAAAAAAAAAAAACTTAAAAGGTAACTGGAGATTAGAGCAACATACCACATCACACAAATCATAGCATAGTTTTGACCCAAAATGTTCAGAGGGATGTTCATTAGGACTGCAATAGGAGATATAAACATATGGACCAATTTCAGCCGACATATTTTCCAGGGGCAGCATTGTGGCCAGATTTAAGCGGCCTAAATCTGGGTTCATGTAATCCTGAAGTGGTAACGCAGAGAGAATTTCAGCATAATGAGCAGGGAATTGTTCACGAAAATATCGGGATGAAAGCCAACTCTTTATCTCCAGTTTCTCATGTCGAATACTTTCACGTGCTTTCCCTCTAAAAGAGCCAATAAACGATTGTCTCATGCTGATTTCTACCTGCCATGCACAACAAAAGCTAATTTAATATCAATTAGCATGGTACACTAAGCAAGGAGACAGAAAAAGAAAATAATTGGAGCATGTAGGGACCGAGCAATGATGAGAATTGATATGTGAAAGGTATTATTTAAAAAAAAAAAAAAAAAAACAAAATTGCTGGCAATATAATTCCATGTCATATGGAGAGTAGCTACTCTAAGATGCTGTCCTGAGGCAGTGGAAAAGAGATAAGAAACTCAAGTTTAAGCCCAACTCACCTCACTAGTGAATAGTGATCCTACCTACCATGTTTCTAAAGAAGATGTAAACCGTCATGTATCTAGTTTCATTGCTGCTCATTGCATCTGTAAGTAGAACCATAAACCTCAATCCAATTTAAGCAACTTTATAATCGCTGTCGTTGTAGCTATTATGGATTATCCTTGCTCACATGGTCTATCGACAATTGTCAGTGCTCTGATTCCATATGGAATCTGGCTGGGGTAGAAGCAACATAATTCCAACTACTATCTGGTAATCAGAGAATCACCTAAGTCACCATCTTTGGTCCAAATTATAATAGTGTAATCTGACTATATTAAGAAGGATCCCATAAGAAAGATAATATGCACATGCTTTACACAACCCAGAAAAATCATACTTCTGACCAGACTAAAATTTGGCGAAGGTCACCCTGGATTTTCTATTTCGAGGACATAAGTGGCATGTTTGCCAAAAAAAAAAAAAGCTACATTAAGATATTGTTTTGATGCAATAGCCAAGATAAATATTTGTTACATGTGAATTATAGGACAAACATCAAATTGGTCATCAGTAAAGTCCTTAAGATAATGAAACAAGTGGTCTTAAATTGGCAGTTGTGTCATTAAGTGGTCTGTAATGTCATTAGATATGTATGTTTTAACATGTATATTTTTTCAAAAACCATCTGCAAACATATGTATGTCATATTCTGAAATGTTACTCAGGGTTTCAATTTCATTCCAATGACAAAAAAATCAAATTTAGCAAATCTGACATCATGTCTACCTGAGTTGCTGGTCCTGATGAAAAGAACCATTTGAGCCATTGTATCAATGCAGACTGCAATGAATTCTTTCAATGACTTTATGGATTCAAGGAATTCGATCATCAGTAAAGTCAAGGAACATGAAAGACCATTTAAAGCTACTGTATCAGGGTTTATTGATTTTTGGACGGTTACAGGGGTGTTATCATTTTAAAACATATACAGAATATCTCCATTCTATTCTTTAGGTCCCGATAAGAATCTCAATAACTAAGCGATATGTAATGCACATTGAAAGAAAAAAGAGGGTAGTCTCTTTCACCAGGAACTTAGATAAGGCATTTTATATGACGAGTAAGTCAAGTAGAAACACTGACCTCAGACCACTCCAGGCAAGGACTGGCTTTTGATGCTTCCTTTTCATTTTCACACTTGGCAATGCTACCCTCAAGGTGGGTACAGAACATAGCAACCGGGTCCCAACTAAGATCTGATGTCCTCCAAAGTATGTCACGAACAATAACCGGATGACCTCTAACCCAGTGCTTCTGGAAGTGCTCACACTTATCAGCACGAACTTCCAATGCAGTTGGGTAATACAAGAAGTTATCATTTGAAGTTCTCCTTGTTGCTGCTTGTTGCAACTGCGTATTTACAGCTTCATGATTATCCCCATGACACAAGGGGCAACACAAGCTACCATCTGAGTTTTCTCGTAAATCATAGCTGCAAACAACTTCTTCCGCCTTTTTCTCTAACTCTTTACTCCAGTTTATGGGGAAAAAGGATTGCAGGTTGAATCGGGCATTATTACAACAGCCAAACTCCCATGGTGGGCATGATACGTCATCACCGTTACAAGCTTTTGAAGTGGCTAACGGCATTGAAACAGTGAGAGATTTACCACCATATTTTTGCTCAAGTTTGCTTATTGACTTTGCAGAAAGTTGTTTATGACCCTGAATAGAGGCTTTCCTCTTTCTATCGTATTTATTGTTTGGTAACTTCACTCCTTTTGGTAAAATTCCTCGATAGAAATCCCAATAACAACTTAAGCAAAGATTGTAAGAACAACTTGAACAGCTCCTATGCAGATCCAGGATTGATGTTCCGCAATTATTGCTGCTCCAAGAACCATGCCAAGTATCAGATATGTGAACTCAACTTATTTAAGAGACTAAATCATGCAACTTTTACTTAGCAAAGGACATACCAGCAATATTGCTTGTTAAAGCCACATTCAGCTTGATGGACTTGAAGTTGAGAAACTTCTGTTCCTGTGCCAACTAACGGATATTAGATCAAATTACAAATTATGTCGATGGCTGAAGCATCATATCAGATAGAAAAATTGCAATAAGAGGTGAAATTCAAACCTTTTACTTTTGCCTCGACCTCAAGCTCAATGCTTCGTTCTTCATTTATTTCTTTCAGTACAGGAAGAAGAACAGAGATCAAATGATGAGAATGTAAAATTTTGTCAGCTCTACTGTCATCACTTGAAAGTTCCTGAAACAAGAGATATGCAGATATTATCAAACCCATCCAATGCAAACAAGGAATCCTCTGGATCACATGTCAATAAAATCACAATGCAGACCTGACAAGCACTGTCCTTATATTTGTAAGCCAAGCACACCTTACACCTGCAAGTTTTGCGACAAACTGGACATTCCATCTTAACTTCTTCTTGTGTGTCGAAGTACCTGGATTCATTCGAATTTCATATGTTACAGACTATAGGATATTAAAAAAGAAGAAGAAATAAATAAACAATGAAATGTTAAAAATGCCCCCTCCTACTGGTTAACAATAACCAGATGAGATAATTGGTTGACTTTTCAAGAGATTTGAAAGGGAAAAGGTCAATATTCTCCAAAGCATGGGCCTGAAAGGATATTATTTCTTGAAGATAGCACAATGCTAGGGATTTGGAGTTGTATATAACCCAAGAAATGTACTTTTTAGATGGCAATATTTTGGCTCCAGTTTAAGCAAATAAGTTATACTATAATTTATGTTGACCATAAGTTTAGCAGCTGTACTACGACACAGAGGCATGACCACCTATCCTATGTCCGCACATCAGACAACTGACTAGTTTCCAATGTTCCCTGTATGCAGAACCAACTTTCATGCAAAATCAAGTTTCACATCCTTTATTACAAAGTAATTGAGTTTTGCCCATCTTAGGTAGCATAATATGTAGTCTCTTTTTTCCTTTTACTCCATTATGATGTATCAAAAAACAATCTTCCTCCCTTTAACAGATACTAAAATCAAGATGAACACACTTCATTCCTTAAAAACATCCCATGAAGATTGATAGCATTCTGGCCAAAAAAGATGAACATTGATGGCCACCAACAAGAACTCATAATCCACAATGATTCAAGTGAGGAAAAACAAAAAAAATTGAACAACCCACCATTACAACCAAATAGAGACTGAATGGGAAATTCAACGCCACAAAAAAACTTCAAACTGGAATGATCACAGAAGCACTAACCGCCCTTCATGCACTCCAAGCAAAAGTGATGCTTTCTACAACTCGAACACTTGATCAAAGTCGCGGCACTGCTGCTCTTACACCAGTGACATTTCTTCCTCCCGACCTTCTCCACATTCCTCTTGTATGGCATAACCTTGCGATTCCCAAACCACAATGAATCAAGCACAAGCAAAAGAAAACTCCACACACGAAAGCAGAACAAATGAGGACAACAAAAGCACACGACACACAGTACCAACCTGAACTGCCCCAATTGGCAGGGGCTCAAGATTCTTCGACCGGAACCGCCTCCTCGGAGCGACATTAGCATCGACTCCCACCTTAACATCGCACTGCGAACCCACATTGTCATTCGCACCGCCGCTCTGCTGCTGCTGCCGCCGCGCGGCGGACTGCGAAATCACCATGACCCCATTGGGCAGACGCCGCATCATATCCTCGCCGCCGCTCCCCTCCACCTCGCGCCGCTTCTCCGCCTCCCTCTTCACCACGATCCTCACCAGCTCCCTCGCCAAATTCTTCCTCCTCATCCTCACCGCCCGCCTGCCGGGCTTCTCGATCTTCTGAGCCCTAATTTTGAGATTGTGGAGAGCGGGGACCTTACCTTCCGATTTCCCGCTCCTCCTCTGGATCTTGAGCGACTCGGGCACTTTCTCCTTGTGCTGGCGGTGCTTCCCCTGCAGGTAGTGAATTTCGCAGAGCTTCTTGTCCTCCATGACCGGGCGATTGCACCGCCATTGGCGGCCGTCCGTCCGGTTGCACCGCAAATGGTCCGGCAGGGCATCGTCCGCCTTCATGGCCGGACCCCCGTCCGATCGAATTTTCCCGGAAAAAAAGGGGACTTTGCCGGGAAAATCTCGCGATCTCGGGTGGGAAAATCGGCAGAACGGGAGGTGGGTTTTGCGCTCTCGAGGGGTGACAGAGAAAAGGGGTTTTAAGCTGGCGATGTTGGGTATTTATTTTGGGGAGAAAGATGCAGTCTTGCAGAGAGATTCAGACGATACAGTGCGTGCGGGGGAGTGGCATTCTTGATAATTGCGAGGAAACAGGGAGTCCAAATTGGTATTGGAAATCATGAATTTTCTTGGATTTTCAAGCGTGATTTCGGTTGTGAATTTGTGGATTTGGGATTTGGGATTTTGGGTTTTGGCTGCTGGGATCCAGTCTTTCGGAAAGACTGCAAATTTTTCCTGGCCAAAACCCACCAAGATCGGAATGATTCGTTCTGCCCCTTATATGCACTGCATAAAAACCTGATTGCAGCATTCATTTTCTCGATCCATTTTCCTTTTCTGATCCATTTCTAATTGGCCTGTTTGTAATTGGTTTCTGCAGAATACATCGGGATGGATTTTGGGAGATACCATGGCTTTTAATTAGCATGGCTTGTATTGTAAAGTGACAGTTTTTGTTAACTGATGCGGCTGCTCTAGGGGAAATTACAGGTGAGTTTCGTTAATGTTCACGAATTTTGGTCAGTCGATGGGAGGGTCTGTTGCAACCATGATGCAGATAATAATTGAGGGGAAGCAGATATTTTTCCCCCAACTTTTTTGCCATATTTTGAGGACCTGATGATTCCCTGAATTCAGGGAATTCTACGTCTTGTGCTGTTGCAGGATCGAGGGGAAAATGTCTCTGAGCAGATGTTTTTATGTGTTGAATCTGCACCAGAGGTGCCTCTGCCCCCGTAAATCCTGCAAAGGTTGTAACAAATTGCTCTCGGACAGGTTGAATTGATGATTCATCTTCTAGGCTCCATGTTACGGGAAATTTGTTAGGTGGCTCGACAGCAATGCCTGAGTCTCAATTCGCGCAAGTGATCTCGTGTGAGAGGAAGTGAGTATAATCTCGATACACGATGGCGTTTCCATTTGTTCACTCAATTTTATGAGTTTTTAGGCGCTCTACTTAGTGTTTCTAGTTCGAGGTCAGCAACATTTACAGGTGGACTTTCCTTTCTTGGATTTGCATCCTATCAGCTTATTCCATATCATAAAAGCGTAAAATTTTCAGATCCTCATGAGTAGGAGGACACCAGGAATGGCACAGGAACCTCTATTGAAAATTGCTCGAACACGAATAGAAAGATTGATGACCCTCTTGAGCCTACGGTCTCAGGTCCCCATGGGTTAATCCTGAAGGGGTGGTGGAAACTATTAAGTTCCGAGCCCAGTAGGGGCGGAGAGGGAATTCCCGGTACCCCCTAGAGCAGGGTACGTGGGAGCCATGACATCGGCTTGCGAGGTGCAAAAATCTAATCTACGAGGTGATAGCGCCAAACTTTTTGGTCTAGGAACCTGAACGAATCTCCTTTACATATTCATTCAGACCTCGCCTCATGAATCGATCACAGTTCAGTGTTCATTCCTCGCTGTCATTCCTCGTTATGTGGCCGAGTCATCTGCAATTTCCTAGTCCAAAAACAAGAGGGATGGCATTTCAAGATCGTAGACTTTTTCTTTATATATCACCAGAAACGCATTTCCACAGTAGTTTGTTCCTGAAAGTCAAAGCTTCCAGCACCGAGCAGGTACATTCCTCGTCACGCTATAAGAAATCCCTTCTTTTTCTTTTTTATGAGTTTTCGTGCTGACAGAGAGCAACTAACGAATATTCTTCTTCGTTTTACGAAACTTGAATCGAGGGGATGGCGAAAGGCTTATCAACTACGGTATTTGGTCATACCCTTTTGCAGACATTGAGCAAAGTCAACATCTTCTCGCGCAAACGTATTGCAAAATACGTCGCCAACCAGGCAATCTCAGTTCCCATCTTGCTTGTCCTGGTGGGAAGTGAACGAATATGATTCTCACTCACGTCTCATTTCGCTTGTCCTAGAGCTAAATTGCTTGCCCTTGAAATTACGTCTAAGGTCAGACTATAAACCGAGAATGAATCGGCTTGTTGTTGCTTTGATTTTCATCCTAATTCGAGGACACGCGAAAGGAGATGTAATCTTGGAGAAAGCCTCAAACCGAGCACTGCTCTTGCGCGCGGTCAATTTGACTTTTCCAGATAAAAAGAACTTCATCTTTGCCTATACATAACTGGCCAACTGTACATGATTCTACATTTATCTAAGTATCAGTCAAATTCTATCTAAAAATTCGCATTTTCTACATTGCCTAGCAAATAAAGAACGGAGACAAATGATAAACCAATGACTAGGAAAAGAATTGGAAGTGAAGCGCTTCGCTATCTTCTGCGGAGAACAATCTTTCCTTCTGCATCTTCAAGAACGATGGGCAAAACTTCATCAGGAGGAGCGTCGCGCCAAATGCGAAGCCTCTCCGACTCATGCCCCATTTGAGCGAATTTATCGGCGGCTCTATTCCCTTCTCTGTAAATGTGGGTCACGATGCAATTTTCGAGCTCTGGAATGATCAAGTTGATGTGACTCAAATGCTTTTGAACTTCGGCGCACTTGACCCGCCTTTTCTGCAAGATGATTTCAACCAGGGTCTTCGCGTCTCCTTCGAGCCACACGTTGCTCCATCCGTTCTGAATCACCAAGTCAAGGCCTCGTCGGAGCGCAGCTAGCTCAGCGATGGTGCTAGTGGTTCTCCCAATGGGTTCGGCGTAGCCAAGCAAGAACTCGGCCTTATGGTCCCGAAACACCCCACCGATGCTAGCTTTCCCGGTCCTACCTCTCAACGATCCATCAAAGTTTAGTTTGGTCCAACCGAGTTCGGGCTTTTCCCAGGAAACTGGAATAGGTTTCTTGTGAAACTTCCTATTGAACACACTCAATGGACATGATTGGATTAGCCTTTGGCGTATGAAACTCTTCCCAGCCGTTGCCAAAAACATATTTTTTGAGCTATGCGCGTTGCTTTCTCAAACTTCCACAAATGAATAAAACGAGCAACTATTCTCCGGAGAAATTCAGAGAAAGTGCAGAGCTTATGAATAAAACGTTGCTTTCTAATTTGTTACTTTTCGGCTCGGAAACTTGAATTCAAATAGATAGCTGTGCTTTACAGAGGAATTGATGAATGTGGAAGGGGAAGGAAGCACAGGACCTATATGTCACCTATGGTTATATCATGAGAGCTGAAAGACACATGATACAATATAATATCATCAGCTGGGTGGAAACTTTAGAAATGAAGAAAGGCTGATGGAAGAACAGATATTAACCTCGATCACTAACTTAACGGCGAACTCACGACACTGTCGGCCCGAATAATTACCCCGGAGGAAGACGTTCGCAGTCAAGGGGTTGCATGCAAATTCCTGACGAAACAATGCGGATCACCCTCCTTCTCGTGATTTTTGAACATGCAATTTTCCATGCAGGTCTGGTCTTTTATAATGGTTTTGAGTGCAGAAAGAGCAAGGCACGAAGGCTCACGTTACCTTAACTGCAAGCCATCCTTTCGATATTCATCGAAGAAGAAGAAAGAAACAAAAACTAAAAAACCAAAAACCCTGGTAACGAAAGTACGCCTGACATGTCGTGCATGTTTTTGAAACATGTGGTGTTCTCGAGAACAAGTTCTCATGCAACCGCTCTTCTTCGAACCAAGGATGAATGGATTGCTAGACGTGAATGTCAAGTTAGTGGACGACGTGTTCGATCTTGGTTGCGACAGTTGAACTTTTTTAACGTGCAGGTGATGACCGGTTTTCCCGCTTTGGCCCGAAGGAGGAAAGCCGTTGTTTCGACTTTGAGCTCTTGACAGTCATCCAAATGTTGGGAGTTAACCCATAATTTCAGGTCCCATCACCTGTAAAACCTTTTCTTCCGAAGAAGGGATTGTACAGTGCTTTTTTTTTTTTTTTTTATCTTATCTTTTCTTTTTCTAATCTTTTTGGTATTTGTAATCGGTTAAAAAGGGGTTAAAAAGGCGCACGAATGCTCGCAAATAGAGCTGCTCGTTGGGCAAGTCCGTGCCGGGCTTGCTCTGGACCTCAAACCCACTTGAGGTCCTAGGCCAGTCCAGGGAATTTCAAGAGTGAGCCTCCTTTTTTTTTTTATTTTTGGGATAAGTATATTGAAAGTTTTGAAATTTGTTACAAAAATACAATTAAATCTAAAATTTTCAAAAATTCAAATAAATCATAAAACTTGTGATAAAAATACAATTGAATCTTAAAATTTTTAAAAGTATGATCAAGTCCAAAATTTGTCAAATCGATCCAATTAAATCCTTTTATTGATTACATTTTTTGAACATTTTAGAACTTAATTACACTTTCGTGATAAGTTTTAGGATTTGATTAAACTTTTTAAAATTTTTAAAACTCAATTGCACTTTCATAACAAATTTTAGAATTTAATTGTACTTTTTGGAAGTTTTAAAATTCAATTACACTTTCGTGACAAGTTTAAGACTTCTAATATACTTACCTCATTATTTTTTTTTTAAAGTTTTTCCACTGAAAAATGAATGGAATTGAAAAACAAACGAAACATAAGTTGAGGGATCTGTTATTATGGTTTTGCTTGAACTATGAGTTTTATACTGTTTTCCTCTACCGTATTAGAAATTTAGGCTTACTTTTGTCCAATTATTGTTTATAAACTTTGAGTATGAAAGTAAAATTATCGATACAACATATTTTAAATCTCCTTCTAAAAATATATGGGTGGGCCGGACCGAGCCTGAAGGCCCTTGTACAAGCCCGGCCCGCCCACTTACTTGGGCTGGAACTTTGCTCACCCAACAAGTCAAAAAAAATTCAGCCAAGCCCATTCATTTTATGAGCAGCCCACATGTAGTGAAGAAAGTTGGTTGATAATGAGTGTTTAAGCCTCTCAAATCAATTGTATACAGATGATATAACAGGGTACCCAATTAATGTAGGAGCAAGGGGCGTCGAAATCTGGAAAGTGGGCTTGATCTTGGACAGGTGATCCACTAGGCCCAAAGCATATTCTGAGAAGGCCTAGGTAGGTAATGTTCAATTCGGCCTTGAGCCCGTCCACTTAGGTTTCACCGGGTTTTGCCCAGACCCGATTGTTTAATAAAGAAAAAAAACTTGATATTTTCTTATATCAAGTGACAAATGAGACCTTGGAGAAAGGACTTTTAGATTCCATTGTCACTGACCCTCCCATACCCAACCCTTGATTAGGTCGAATTGGAGACCATGATGATAGTATCACAGTCTAGGGGTTTTCAATTTACAATGGACCAACAAGAGCGGGCAAGCCTCGAAGCTTCTAAACATCTTTAAGGTTCTTGTGTATTCTAGACCATCATTAGGGGAAGGTAATATGAGAATTGTGTGTTATTTTAGAGTGTTCTTGTAATTCGGAAGGTTCGAAAAGGTTGTCATGCATGTAGCATCTCTAGTCACAGCTGTTCGGACATGTAGACAAGGGGGGTGTTCTACGTGATTTATGCTAAAGTTTGAAGCAATCATAAAATTTGAAAGATACCCCGAGTTAGGCTTTACAAAGATAACACTACAATGTAGTGAAGCTGATTAAAACCGCTTTGCTGTCTTGTTGCTATACTCATTTCTATTCATCCTTTTTTTTTTCCTTTCCCTTCCAATGGCCTAGCGTAAAAGTACAAGCATTTCCGGCATAAAATGGAATGTTTACTTGCAAATTGATAAATATAAATGTATCATTACATTCTAGTTTACTTGCAATTAATAAATACAAATGTATTATTACATTCTACTTGTAGAATCGACGAGCTTTTTCATTTGAAGAGAAAGCAAAGTGTGGCTTGTTCTCTCCTTTTCAATATCTGCGAATGGGAAGATCCCATCATTTCCTTCCCCTGGGACAATAACTCCCTTCTCCAGTGCTGCTCACTAGAACTTGTCGTTGTGTATGATCCACAGCCAGCCCAAAGAAACTCCCGAAAATATCCCACCCAATAGAAAAAGCACAAGCAAGTTGCCCAAGGCATTTTGCTCTGGTCCCTGAAAAAACAGCTCACCCCATTTTGAATCATAAGTAGAAATTATGGTAAAATAAACACAACTTCAAAACAAGAGATGATGTTCAGCTCAAACCTTGTAGCCTTTGGGTGCTACTGTCATAACACAGACAGTGAGATATCCATGGCTCAAGCCCAAGAGGGAAATGAGCATTATCATCCACCCTTGATCACCGTACTTTGCCGTGAAGTAGAATGTGGGGACAAGCAAGAAACGGGCGAGAATCGCGATCAAGAGGCCCTTTCGGGACTCTAACTTGAGCCAGCCAATGAGGGGAATGTACCGAGATATGAGATCCCATACATTGTACATAGCAATCAGAACGAGCACGTACCTGAAACAGAACTGGTGAGGCAAGATTGTAGCGAGTACACAAACCTTTACAGGATGTGACAGAGTATCTGATATGCTTGAGAATTGTATCATTTACTTGAGGTAGAGAAATTGGCTTTTCTTTTCAATACTCACCATGATCCCAACTGGTGTGTTCCGGTATTCTCATAGAGAAAGCCTGGGAAGATTGTTAGTGTCAAAACATTTATAAGATATAGATCAATGGCATAATCTATGTTCTGAAACAATAGTTGTTTGTTGCTCAATCGATCTTCTTTAGAGTCTCCATCCTGCCAAAATTTCAAAGTTTTCAAGGTTTTAGTGACATTAAAAGGAACGACAAATTTTGCAACTACAACAGAGAAAGTTCCACTGCTATGACACCTGAGTTTGGATTCCAGCGGCAGCAAGATCAGCTGAGACAGTTTTGGAACCTTCTGAGGCTGCCTTCGAGCGGTAGTGCTTCACAATTGGAATCTTAGCAAACCAAGTCGCATACAGAATGATACAGATGAACTCGAAGAATGTGGAGATTGCCAGAAACAACACTGAAAAACAAATTTAAGATTGGTGAGAAGAGTTCTCATATTGCTTTCACTTGACAAAGCTGATTATTGCACCGTGAGCTTCTTCTGTGTATACGCAGAGCATGACAAACGAAGCTGGGTTTTCCCTACTTACCAATAATACCTTATAATTAGAGATGAAAACATGTCATGACATAGAACGTAAGTCCTTAAGGATTGCATGTTATTGGCATGTGACAGATGACTATCAAGCAAAACTAGACTCGCCCGAGTGCTAAAATTCCACTAACAACAAGACTTCTAATAGAAAGGATGAATCTGGAAATTGAGAAGATTTTCTGATGACAACAAACAATTACATACTAGCTCCCTTGCGAAGTCCGTCATGAGCCTTGTCAAAGGCTGCTTTTGTGATCAGCCTCATACCAGATGTTAGAGCTCCTGATGCAGCTATTCCAGCATAAAACGACTGCATAAATGAAAATCCACCATAGTTGGAGGTTGAAAGGTCAAGATCTGACTCGAAAGATGTATCTTTAAGGACATAAGTTGCAAAAAAAAATCAACAAAAAGTTTAGGAGAGCACCCACCTGCATGAATTCAGGACACATGAAAGACAGATCACCGACCATACCACCCTGAACATGAGCATTGGCCACTCCAAAGCAGGCAACGAGCACACATATACCGAAATAAGGCCAAACCCCCCCTTTCCCTGAAGTCGCTAAGTCCAACTATCATGTATGAAATCCAGCAATGGAGTCAATGTAAGATGCTAGAATTCAGGGAAAATAACTTAAATTAGACAATTGCACAAGCCGTGAATAGAAAAGTTTTATGCCTTCGGACTACTTACAACTAAGAGAAAGAGTGTACTTAGAGTGAAAAGAATGTATCCAATTATATTCCTCTTCCTTGTATCAACTTTGGATTCATGGTACGTTAAGATAGCCATCGTCCCAATTGCGAATGGTTGATAAACAATGGGAAGCACTCTTGAAGGATGGTAATGCTTCAGCCAACACAAAACAAATAATTAGTGTAGCACAATCAACCTGGGACTTCACATTGCCCTGAGCAAATTATAAACCGAAAAAAGAAAATATAAGATATAGAAAGGCAAGTATAGAGTTTGCAAGTCCTGAAAGCACTTCTTAGATGATTTTGTTAAGAACTCATCCGGACGTCACACGGCAATCAACCATATCGCAACAAACTCCTATTGCTATCAGGTCGGTGAAAAAGAAATGAACCATATGAATATGAGACAGCTAAAGAGAACAAGGTTTACTAAATACAGAAAACAGAGAAATTAGAGTATTGGCTTCAAAAAAATGTGGAAAATTGGGAATAACCCGCAGTTGATTACCGGGAAAACTTTATAGTAATAATCTCCGATGGTCAGCATGCTGTTCCAAGCAACAAGAGACCCAAGTCCAAGGACCCAACAGAACACCATGGCCTTGAACTTCCCCTGAAAAATTTAAGAAATTGACTCTTAACATGTCACTAGTACCCCTGAGCTGGTATTCCTGATAAAACTATAAAGCAAGACAAAAACAAGCGAATTGAGGCACGAACCTCAAGCCTAGCCAGAACCCCAGTTTCGCCAGCAGTGGTCATAGTTGCTCCCCTGCAAAACTCACCAAAGCAAACAAATTCAGCTCTCGAAAGATTTCACTTCTGAGTCTGGTCAATCGAATACTTAGGACGTAAGAGAAATTGTACAATGATTAGTTAAGGTGTGAGATGGCTACAGCCGAACAGAAACGAAGGCGAAACGAAGAATATCTGCTTCTCTGTATCAAAGAAGAGCGCAAAGAAATGAGAAACCGAAGATTCAGAGAGACCTTTAACTTGGAGGTGCAAACTGGTTTTGGGTGTGGACAGCGGAGCATGGACTGCTGGTAATTATTTAGGGTGGAAGATCAAGCAAGATTCGTCGTCTTTCTGAAGTCCCGTTAAGTGCACCGACAGGATCTTCATTATTTTTGGAGGGTCTTTTAAAATTCTTTTGACCTTGGTGGAGCTAACGAGTGTGAGAAAGGGAGACTGAGTTATGGGGTGATCGCTTCCACATCTTCCAATAGGGTCTGGTTCAGTTTTCGGTTCTAAAGAGACCGGTTCCGGTTCCCGGTTCTCTTTTTCGGGAACCGGCGGTTCCCGATTCCGATTCCGATTCCGATTCCAATTCCTATGGTAACTGGAACCGGAACTAGAACCGAAACTAGTTACGGTTAAAAAAAAACCTAAGTCCCCCTCCCCACGTGATTTCCCCCTTCCCTTTCTTTTTCTCTCTTTCTTTTCTCCCATTTTTCTCCTCACGTCACTCCCCTTTTTCCTCCTCACGTCACTTCCCCCACTTTTTCTTTTTTTCTCTCTCTCTCTCTCTTCTCTTTCCCCCTCTCTTGGCCGAAACCCCCTTCTTCTTCTTCTTCTTCCTTCCTTCCTTTTGCTGGCTGTTGCTTCACCCACTACCGCACCGCCGCCCAACGCCCTACTCACCACCACCTCTTGGCTACCGAACCCCCACCACCCACTGCTCGTCGGACGAGCCGTCTCGCCGTTGAGCTCGATGAGCTGTCGCGCTGTCTGCATCGCCGTGAGCCACCGCCGCTGTTCCCAAGCCATTGTCACCACCTCTTGCCACCGCTCGCTCGGCCGTTCGGGCCGTCGTTGCTCCGAACCGCCACCACCTCCGCCCAAACCGAGCTCTTCCCCCCTTGGCCGTGGGTTGAGCCGTGACTGCCGCTGTCTTCGCCGTGTCGTTGGTGCCGCCGTTGGTGCCGTGAGACTGGTGCCTTCATCGCCGTCGCGCCGCCGTTGCCACGTACTCTCTATCGCCAGACCTCCCTCGACACCACCACTGGACGCCGTCACCTCTCGCTCGCCTCGCCCTCAAACGTAATTCCTATTCACCATACAGAGCAAAAAAGAATTGAAATCTAAGGCCCTGTTTGATAACCATCCAAACAGGGCCAGATTCTGATTATTTGTTCCCAGGAGTAGTTTGAGAACATAATTGCGTTTGGTTAAATTTTTGTTCTCAGAATCAAATTTCTAATTTTTTGTTCCCGGAAGTAGATTTAGAACATAATTAAGAATAAAAAAAGTTGATTCTTGTTCCGAGAACAAATTTAAGAATAAAAACACTCTTATTCTTCCATTTTTTCTCTTCTTCATCGATCGCCCCGTGCCGCCGTCCGCCACTGGTTGCCGGCAAGACTCCGGCGAGATCGCCGGACCTCGCCTTGGCCGGGCGAGCCTCCGGCGAGCTCATTTGAGGCAAGCCCAGCCATCGGCGAGGCTGGGCGAGGCCCACTTGGCCCCAGCGAGGCTCACCCAGCCCCACCGGTGGCCAGGGGGGCCTCGCCCAACTCGGTTGGGCTCGCTAGGCCACTGCGAGGCTCGCCAAGGGCCTCGCCCGCCCGGCGAGGCTCGGCCGATGAGGGCCGGCCTCGCCGAGCGTTGATGACCCTCCGGTGAGGTCACCGGCCGTCGTTTGGTCGGTCACCGGTCCGGCGACCGGCCTGAAGAAGAAGAAGAAGAATAGGAGAAAAAAAAAAAAAAGAAAAAAAAAGAAAAGAAAAAAAGGAAAAAATAAATAAAAAAAGGAAAAAAGGAAAAAATGAAAGGAAAAAAAATGAAAAAAAGTATAAAATTTATTTAAAAATTAAAAGAAATTGATTTGGAATAGAATCAATGAGCATGGTACCAAACACAATTTTATTCCAGAATCAGAAATTTTGGACAGTTACCAAATGCGTTTTTTTACTCGAATTAGTTCTTGGGAACATAATAATAAAAAAAACTTATTTCGATCGTAATCTACTTCCGAGAACAAAATCGTTACCAAACACGCCCTAAGTTACTAGATCTCGTAAGGAAAAAGGGTTCTCTTGTGTTTCACGAGAGGAAGTCGCATTTTAGCATCTTGTCTCTGCATTTCGTTTTAGTAAGCAATTCCAATACTTGCAACAGCTGATGGAGTGAAATACTATGATATCATTGAGGGAAAGGGTCCAAAAGTAGCTACAAAAGGATCGACAGTCTAGGTTTGTTGATGTTGATTTTCTGTTTATATTTCCTTGAGCAGTATATGAACTGGTAACATTCTGTGTTCAATCCTCTATTATAGGTGCATTTTGACTGTATTTATCGTGGTATTACGGCTATATCAAGTCGAGAATCTAAGCTTTTAGCTGGAAATCTTATCATTGCTCAGGTCTTATACTTTGGATTTTCTTTTTTCATTTCATTTTGTTTTTTGTTACAGAGAAATTTCCCTCATTTTTGACTTGTGCCTTATCTGGACAAATGCTTTGCTAATGTGCAAGCTAACTTGGCATTATTAGCCATATGAATTCAATGTAGGATCTCCTCTAGGAAAGGAACGCAAGCGTGGATTTGTAGATAATCCAAATGGATTATTTTCAGCACAGGCATCTCCCAAGCCGCCACTTGCTATGCAGTCGATAACAGAAGGGATGAAAGTGGGTGGAAAGGTGATTTTCTCTTGGTTCCCGATGGCAGTAAATATTCACCAATATTGCTAGTTTGCCATTCAGTACCTGAATTGCTTACCCTTTGACTAGTGCTGTTGTATTTTCCTTGTCATATCTTCTCTGTCTTATTGTTCTTGAACTTTCGTCCTGTTTTAGAGAACAATGATCATTCCTCCAGAGGTTGGCTACGGTCAGAAGGGAATGGCTGAGATACCGGTAGTCTTTGTATTCTTGATCATGACTAACGATCATTTTTGTTGTGACATGAGTACCTTTATTATGGCCATCAAATCAGCAGGTCATCAAGTGATGTCATTGGGAATCAACAAACTTTGTGTTTAGGATCTGAACATACCACCAAATGCCTATTTCTTAGAGCTTGCTTGAATTTTATTGCGTCTTTTAAGATTTCAATTCCAATCCTAACTGAGGTTTTCAGTGTATTTGCATTCTGGCTGGAGTTTAGCTGCATTTGGCATCTCTGAAAGTGTCATTACATGTTGTTGAAAGGTAAATATGATTTATTCCCGAGAGTAATTGTGTTTTCCTTTTCCAGCCAGGAGCCACCTTTGAACTGAATATCGAGCTTCTGCAAGTAGAACAACTTGAAAGAAGCGAGACTTAGCATTGGGTGAGCAGGACCATGAGGAGATGGAGTTGATATAATGCTGAAATTTTGTCTCCTTTTCTTCTAACGAGTATGCGGATGAGTCGATTGAGGATCCTTATGGGCGAGCAATTAGTTAGATTGAAATTGTGACTCTCCAGTTTCTACAAATGCTGTCTATATCAAAAAGCCCCTGCACATTTTGTATGTATCTACTAGGATTTTGGAATTCAATGAAACACCTTCTTCATCTTCTTATATTCTTGGTTCCAATACTGCAGAATTCACTGATATTGTTCAAATTCCAGGCATGATACTTGAGATGCATTTGAGAGTGGTCTCAAAGTCTCTCTTTGTTGTCTAGGGTTCTTATTCTAATGCTTTCTTATTGTCTTAGGTAATTAAACCAACGTTGTTGATTGGAACATCAAGCGTGGGAAGCACTTTTACAGAAGATGTGGTTGAGGCTATGACAATTTATGGACATAGAAGCTTTGGTTTGTCTCTTTCCTTCTTCGTTATAGTTCAAATTTGAAAATGAAAAAAAAAAAAAAAAAAAGAACTTGTTGGAACCTGGAACCGACCTTGGAACCTGTGACAGGGTAGTTTCCAGCTTCTTGGTTCTGATGGGTAGGTTCCAGGTTCCAAAAAATGAGGAACCTATATCCGAGGGTAGGTTCCAAGTTCCAGATGGAATAGAACCGGAATCGGGAACCGCTCACCCCTAAAACCTACCCCACCTGTCGCTTGGGTCTAGTGGATGCCATGATGATAGGGAATGCGTTGTGCTCCCGCACTTGGCTAGGATGACCATCTCCTGCACCAAAATGCGGACCCAAAGCTAGTGACCCTCATGATGATAAGCCAATCCAAAAGTTGCATGTTTTCTGCATTATTGGACTTTCTTCCTCTTTGACACTTTAGATTATCTTTTAGTATAGGAACTAAGTGGTCAACTCTTCAAGAGGGTATCTTCCCTTCCATTTGAATCATTTCATTGATTCCTGTCGCGACTAGGGGTGTGCAAAAGAACCAGGACCCACCTAAACCTCCCGGAACCGGACCGGAACTGCCCGGAATCGGTGGTTCTTAAGGGAACTGGTCCAGTTTCTGATTCCAATTTATGGGAACCGGTGGGTACCAGTCCGGTTCCTGGTTCCATGGGTGGATCCACCCACTCGCCCACCCGGACTAGACCAGTTATATTGTAATAATATATTAATTTTTAATATTAAAAAAAATCGAAATTACTCTAGATAGGGAAATTATTCAATGGATCCATAGAACCAGAGTCCATCTGCACATGCCAACATGTATCTAAGCGCATGTGAGTACCTAAGGATAGCGAGGTAGAAAAAGAGATAGCTGGAGGCTGGAGGACTGGCAATACGTGCGCAAAGAAAAGAAATTCCAAGGCTGTGTCTTCATTACTCTCTGTACAACCATAACATACCGTGAATAAATCTTTAAGTTTGATCATATAGCCGTTGAACAGATTGAAGGAACTTTTAGGCATTTCCATCTTCCAACGATTAAGCAAACATAACATGTCAATTTTAACAGTAAGACATAACCAACATTGCAAAAGCTTCCTACTAGGTGGAATAAGCCACTACACAATCCTCTCGCAGCATTCGGCTCTACGTAACACCGCCCGACACAGTCCTTTCCAGTAAAACAGTTTTGCAAGATTATTTAAGCAAGCAAAAGGCCCACGAACAATAAATTATAGTGCAAGTAGACATTTATCCCTTTCGACTTTTGCCATTTTTATCGCGAAGGTTGGACTGGTTCTATGGATCCACCCGGGAACCGGACCGAACCGGCGGTTCAGTTCTTGGGTGGATCCAAGCAACTAGCGGGCAGTTTCCGGTTCCAATTTTTTGGAATTGGTTCTTGGCGGGCGGTTCCCAAATCTAGGTTGGGAACTACCAACCCGGACCATGCATACCCCTAGTCGCGACCTATCCTTTGGGGGAGGGAATAGGTTTAGGGTATTGCTTAAGGGACGGACCTAAGGCCCATGATTAGGCATGAGCTCTCCCAAGCCCATATCCCGCGTGACATTGGGATATTTTTAGGAATTTTGAAAAAAGGAGTTGCCACTAGCCTATTGGGGTCGGTTGAAAACCAAACGAGGCATGTGAGCGTACCTCGCTTTTTACGCAACTAGAAAATCTAGGGTCGGGGACTTGATTACACTAATTGACCAATTAGTGCCATTTCGGCACCTAATCTTGTTCATTTTAAAAGAAAGGGTTTTTGTCAAGTAGTTTGGATTGATTTTATATCTATCCCCTAACATGTGAGGTCATCATGCGAGTGTGCAATTATTAACATAATAATTATAGCTACCAAGATCCTAATTGCCATAAAATTAAGCACGTGCAATTAAACATAACAAGATAGGCAAATCAAACATGCTATATACAAGCAAACAAAAGGCCTAATTATACTAAAAAGACAATACATAGTAATTCCTAACCAAACCTTATCATTTTTGGATTTTTGAAAATTTTTTATTTTTTTAATTTTAAAAAAAAATTAAAAAAAATATTTTTTTGGGGGCCGACCGGGTCAAGTTCGGTCTGACCGGACTGGGTTTGACCCGGTCGGGCGGGTTGATGGAACCCGCCAGGCTTGGCCGGATGAGGGCGGGTCGGTTGACCCGCCCGAATAGGGCAGGGCCAGACCAGATGGTCGAGCCCGTAACTAAATGTGGGTTGGGCTTGTTCAACGGGCCCAACCCCTTTTGCAGAAGGGCTCCTCGCAGGCCCATGACCCAAACCGTCTCTAGGCCGTCGGCCTGCGGGGTGAGGAAAGGGGTCGAGCGGGCCAAATTTGGCTCAGCTCGGCCCAACCCTTCCGGTTTGCGACTTCCTAGTCATGACCAGAGGGGACAACGCATTGTCCTACGCGTCTCTCTAGCTCAGGTGCGGCGGTGCCACCTCGGTCTGGCGAGGGGAAAGGCTCGGCTTCCAGGCAGGCCGTGACGGTGCTCCGATGACATAAGGATTGGGTTGAAGCTGGGGGCTGCGGGGCTGGTTCTTGGTTGAGCAAATCAGCAGACAAGTAACGTGTGCTAACGAGACCGAGAGCCTTTGCCTCCTTCGAGGCACGAACGCGGGTCCGAAGACCTAAGGAAGCCTACCGGAGCTCATGAAACATGACAGGAATAGACAAAGGGGTCGGAGCTCACTTGAGTCAGTCGGAGGAGCTCCAGCCGGCTTGACTCGCCACTATGCACACCATGTGTTTGGTGAAATGCCTACCTAGATTCTGGTGGGGTTGGAGGCAGTCAGCGGCTTCGGCAGCGATCAACGGTTAGGTGGTCTCCTCCTCCTCTCCTTTTCTCTATGTGCGCTCTCCTTTTGCTCCCTGTCTTCCTCTTTCGCCCGCTATTCTCTCTATGCAGCTGGGTTTTGAGGACTACGACGATGGTCGATAGCTCACCGGTGGTAGCTGGACATTTCGAGGCTCCTCGGCTCCTTCTCTGGTCTGTTCTCCTTCCTTTCCTCTCGGTTTCTCTCTATGTTTCTCTCTTTTTGTCCTCCCTTTCTTGCTCTCTCTCGGTGCCCTTTTTTGTTTTTGTTTTTCCCCCTGCTTTAGATCTGGGTTCCAGGGAAGATGGCGACGAACAGCGTCGATTGGGTGGCTTGTCGGCAATGGTGGCGATGGCTCGGAGGCTCCTTCTCCTCAACTTCCTCTACTGTGCCTTTGTACTGTTCTCTCCCGGTCTCTTCTCTCCCTCTGCTCTCTAGCGCTCTCCTCTCCTCCTCTTTTCTGTAGAGTCCCTGAAGGACGAGAGAGAGAGAGAGAGAGAGAGAGCCCATGAAGGCCGGGCTCATCTTGGGCCCAAATAAAAGAAAAATGGGCCGGCCTAGGTGTGGAGAAAGAAAAAGGGAAAGAGAAAGGTCAGGCTAACCTGCCCTTGGCCTGGTCTCATTTTTTCATTTTCCTTTCTTTTTCTTTTCTTTTGTTGTTGTTGTTGTTGTTGTTGTTGATGTTGTTGTTGTTGTTGTTGTTGTTTCTTCTTCTTCTTTTTTTTTTCTTTTTTTTCTCTTTTTTTTTAGCGACTAATTCCTAATTTTGTACACGATTAAGTCCTAAATAAAATTGTAAAATTTAGGTGTCAATAGTTGCCCCTCTTTGAATGGGAGCTCGAAGAGGCTCCATTCAAAGACAAAAGACACCTAAATTATTTTGGCGATAGAGAGACCCTAGGTGCATAGGCACATATCAGGTCAACGAAAAGGACTCATAACTATGGAAGCGCGTCTTGTCAATAAGAGGAAGAAAGACCCTAGGTTATAGAAGCACGCTGTGTCATAAAAAGAAAGAAAGAGTCTGGGCTACAAAAGCACGCCGTGTCATGAGAAGAAAGAGAGACCCCGGGCTATAGAAGCATGCCGTGTCATTAGAAGAAGAAGATACCCCAGGCTACAGAAGCACGCCGTGTCATAAGAAGAAGAAGAGACCCCGGGCTATAGAAGCATACCGTGTCATAAGAAGAAAGAAAAAGACCTCGGGCTACAAAGGCACGCTATGTCATAAGAAGAAGAAAAGACTCCGGGTTACAGAAGCACGCCGTGTCATAAGAAGAAAGAAAAAGACCCGGGGCTACAAAAGCATGCCGTGTCATAAGAAGAAGAAAAATGAGGTCTCATCGTGTAACAACGGGTTTCGACCGGGTTAAAAATGCATGATTTGAGGAAAATTAATGAACCTTTGTAGATGACATGGTTTAAGGTTGACCATGAACCTTTTGAAAAATTGCAGTTTAAAGATAGACTCATGAACATTTTAAAAGCGTGGTTTAAGGAGAGACCCAAGAACTGTGTGGTTTAAGAATGACCCACGAACCGTGTGGTTTAAGGATGACCCACCAACCTTGTGGTTTAAGGATGATCCATGAACCCTGTGGTTTTAAGGATGACCCACCAACCTTGTGGTTTAAGGATAGACCCACAAATCATGTGGTTTAAGGATAGACCCACGAATCGTGTGGTTTAGGAAAAGCCACCAACCCCGTGGTTTAAGGATAAATCCACCAACCATGTGGTTTAATGATAGACCCATGAATCATGTGGTTTAAGGATAGACCCACGAACCGTGTGGTTTAGGAAAAGCCACCAACCCGGTGGTTTAAGGATAAACCCACAAACCGTGTGGTTTAAGGATGACCCACGAACCGTGTGGTTTAAGGATAGACCTACGAACCGTGTGGTTTAGGGAAAACCACCAACCCCGTGGTTTAAGGATAAACCCACCAATCTTGGAAAGGACACGGTTTAAGGCTGACCATGAACCTTGTAGATGACATGATTTGAGGCTAACCATGAACCTTTGGAGATGGCATGGTTTAAGGTTGACCATGAACCTTTGGTTTTTAGGGAAGTACCCACTAACCCTTGAAAACTGCATGGCTTCACTGAGGAATCTTGTCGAACTCAACTTGAGCAAATGTCATTAGAGACGTATTGGCAATATTGTAGCATTAATTGAACAAGCTAATCAAGCTAAGTCTGATTACCTTGAGAAACATTCGATGTTAATTAGCACCATGTGATGCAAAACTGTCATCTTGCTCGGGGATGTATCATTAATCATCAAATTCTCTAGGAGCCAAGTTCTTATCAGAACGGCTACGACTTGTGAAAAAGGCATGCCAAACTAGAGCTTCTTAGTTAGAAAGGGTTTCTCAAACACTCTCTATAAAATGGCTGCTTGATCCCATCCATTCGTGTGTGAAGTAACTGATTGCTGAGGATATCTCACATAACCCATGTCAAAGGCTTTCAGAAACATTCGCGATGAGCATAATCTGATCGATCAAAAAGGTCTTTTGAAAGAACCGCAATATAGATTTGGTCATGGGCTTACACAAAGGAATTATTGCTTTGAGGCCAATAAAGGAACATTTGTCGCTATCTTCATCGGGTTTACAGGTCGAGAATTTGGAAGATAAGACAAGATAGAATTACTTGCACTCCTTCAAGCAGTAGCTTCTTTGTGGCATTCTCATTTTCACTCAAACCATCCCAATCAGAAGAGACTTCGGAAGAGGGTTATAATGTTGCTTGGGAGAGGCTCGAAAGGCTTAAAATTTTCAAGAGGGTTTTTAAGAGTCGGTGATCATCATGGCAACGTGACCAGGTCATTCAATCTTTCGAATTCATTTGGCTTTTGAAACACGGCGCATCTCGAAAGTCCCTTGACTAATCATTGCTACATAGAAGCTTTGCTCATTTCTCTAATTTCCTTTGCACTTGCGATGATTTTTTACGCAGGCACTTGGAATTTGATAATTTTTTTTTTCACCTAAGATGCAGCCTTTTAGCTTTTTTTCTTGACGGGCATTGGCATTTCTTTTACCGTGCACACTGCTTTTTCATGCCCCCTAATTTGTCGAACTTTTTGCTCTTTGAACTTTTGTAGCTTTTATGACTTTCGAGATGCTTTTCACATTTTCTCGTAACTGTCAATTGTATTTGGTTAATTCTTATGCCTTGCCTCGATGAAGGGAGATGATAACCACTCGAGGTTCATAAATGAATAATCAGACCCAAATTGGTTAAGCTCTAATGAGAATTTATCTGAAGCTATCACTAGAAGATTGATGCAAGTGAAAGTAATAGAATCTTTCTCAATCCTTTGCTATACAACACGTTCATAACCTCCTATGCTGCCCCAATGTAGGGTCGTTCTCGACAGGGGTACTTTGAAGGATCATTTTTATTCAGCCGAAAGGGTTAGCAAGATGTCAGCTTGGTGCTTGGGATTGATGAAGGAAATGCCTTTATTCGACCTTTGCACTCAATGCGAATGAATCATTTGTCCTAAGAGAAGGATGTTTTTCACTCAAACTCTCAAAAGTGTTTGAAGGATGTGTTTGGAAATGGCTTGCTTTTTTTCATCCTAAGCACTTCTTGTTTGGCATGGTTAACGTCTCCATTTCACTCTGCTGAGATCGTCTGAGTAGATTAATCTCCATAGGGAATTTTTATTCAAAATGAATAATCCCCAAAACGAGAAAACAATTTTGAGATAAAAATGATGTTCAAAAAGCTTGTAGAAAGTTTTTTTTCCCTCAATTATTCATTTTTGTGCTTGTAGTGCAAAAGGTTATTTTTTATAATGAAAATTCTTTTTTTTTTCTTTTTTTTTTTAATTTAATTTTGAGAAGAATGGTACTTACCTGTGGCATGGTGACTTGATAACCCTGTAAAGAATGTGAAAGAATATGTTAGCGCAAAAATCTTTAGGGATTGAAATGTTGGAAACAATACATTATTACCCTTCACTCACTTTTATCCTTTGAGTGCTAACATTTCTTGGATTCACCCTCGTGGATATTTGGTAACTTGACATTACCCTTCACTTGCATTTTCCCTTAAGTGTCTGATGTCTTCCTATCAAAGGAAAGAAAGAATCATGTCAGAGACGCTATCAAAATGAGTAATTGGAATTGACACTATTTACCCTTCACGTGTTTCTGTTCTTCAGGTATGAACTTTGCCTGAAATGGCTAGAATTAATTGAAAAATGGATATGTGGCCTTGATTTTATCCATGAAAAGCACTTCTTTATAGTATACAATAATTTACAAAGTTCAATTCCTGCTTTTTTTCAAATGTTCTTTTTGAAGAGATGTTTAATTGACAAGGGACTTGAGAATTTTCTATATGGATCATGAGATGTGTTTTTCAAGATTTTTCTTTGAAAGAAGAGTGGGTGCTCCCTGTTTCCACACTTGGGACATTGTTCTTTAGATGCTTTGCCCCATTTATTGCCTTTTGTGATGAATTCAACTATTTTGTCCCAGCACACTTCATTGGTGGGGAATGAGAGATTTTTTCCTAAGTCAAGTGCTGCTCCACCGTGCTTTGTCTGAAAGTCATTGTTTTGTTCGAGTCTATTCTTTTCCTTTTAGAGATTGTGTAGTTCCAGCTCAGGTTGTCCTCACGTAATCTTGTTATTTGCTAGGTACTTGCCTCATGAAATTCTGCACAAATGGAGAGACAAGTCATTCCTAAAATAAATCAAATTTAACTTGGAACGATTACCACCTTTTACTCGAGGGCAACATTTGATGACTGATTCTCTTTTGTATACATCTAAATCTTGAAGTATTGTCTTAGTCTTACAAACCACCAATAATCATCTCCATGCAAAGATTGGATTCCTAGAAGAGATGAAGATGGTGAGTAGATAACTCAATGGTGACATTTCCAACATGGCATCGACAAAATAGATGAGTGCAAAAATCAATCCTTGTCCTAGCTTGAAAGTCCTCTTATTTGTACGGTCAAATGAGAAAATGTCAAAGAGTGGCCATTATTCGCATCTTGCGAGAAGAAGACAATGTCAATATATGAATGAGAGAATGATCTCTTAATGAGGTCGCCTCTTACAATGAAATCAAGGCGACGATATATGCCCCATAGTTCTTATTACGGGGTTTTAGTATTTCGCCAAGATTTTATCATAAGAGAAAGGGCATAATTAAAAGATCGATCAATGGCTATCGATTGAATATCTACTCTATTCCAAAAGTTTCATATGCAAAAGTAGTATTGATTTTTGAAAGATTGATTTATGATTTTACTTCTAGAAAAAAATGAAGTGACTTTTGTTTTGAGAAATCAATACACAAAATGGAGAGAATTTGATTAAAAAAAAAGCAATTTCAATTTTTGTGCCCCAATGTATAATCGCAACTTGAAAGTTTTTTTTTTTCAAAATGCGATTTTGAGCCCATAACAAAACCATGTGTTCAACGGGGCCAAATCAAAGTGTTTAGAACTTGCATTCAATGTTCACTTCAAGAGTGATTGCCAATTTTTTAATCATAAGCCTACAACACCGAGAGCATTAGATGAATTTCCGTGAATTTCAAGATAAAAATTCAATACAAAATGAGCAAATAAAAAGGAAAATGATACTTACAATGGGTGCCAACCTTTGTCTCTGTTTTTTTTTTTTTTTTTTTTTAAATTACATCTACATGCACATGAGATGTGGTTTGATTTCTACTACATACAGCTCAAAATAGAGCATAGGATCACCGAACCGAACCAACAAGGTTGCGGCTAGGTTGGGTTACCCATGACTTCGGCTTCGTCAAAGAACGGACTCGTGTCACACAGTTGTAGACCAGGGTGAGGACCTTTGACATCAAGAAAGAAATTTCGGGGTTGAGATGGGCGACTCGTATTACATGATTGTAGTCGGAGTGGTATCCATCTCAACACTATCCTAAGTGATCCTATGTGGCCCAGGTCCGGCAGCAGGTTGTGTGTGCCATGGTGTAGTGCAATGCAAGGGACACATGCATGACAATTTATAAGCAATCAACGCTTCATGCATAAATAAACCATTCATTCCTACACCACCTACAAAACAAGGATTAGAAATCACTTCCCCTTATACCTCCCTTTCAGCACGAACATTAAACAATCAACTTGTTAGGGAGGTACTTCGAATCCTCACTACTAGACAATAATATTTTTGAACAAGATCAATTTCGACCTAAGTCTTCCAAGGTCTAAAACCAGTTCCCAGTGGAGTCACCAAGTTGTTGCGACCTACCCTCGAGGGGAGGGAATAGGTTTAGGGGTATTGCTTAAGAGACGGACCTAAAGCCCATGATTAGGCACGAGCTCTCCCAAGCCCATACCCTGTGTGACATTGGGACATTCTTAGGAATTTGCAAAAAAGAGTCGCCACTAGCCTATTGGGGTTGGCTAGAAACCAAGTGAGGCATGGGAGTGTACCTCACTTCCTACGCAACCAGAGAATTTAGGTTCGGGGATTTGATTACACTAATTGACCAATTAGTGCCCTTTCGGTACCTAATCTTGTTTATTTTAAAAGAAAAGGGTTTTTGTCAAGCAGTTTGGATTGATTTTATACCTATCCCCTAACATGTGAGGTGATCATGCGAGTGTGCAATCATTAATATAATAATTATAGCTACCAAGATCCTAATTGTCATAAAATTAAATATGTGTAATTAAACATAACAAGATAAGCAAATCAAACATGCTATATAATCAATATACGAGCAAACAAAAGACCTAATTACACTAAAAAGACAATATATAGCAATTCCTAACCAAACCTCATCATTTGGATTTTCAAATTTTTTAATTTTTTATTTAAAAAATTTAAAAATTTTTTTTTTTTTTTTGGGGCCCGGCCGAGTCGGGTTTGGTCTGATCGGAATTGGGTCTGACCCGGTCGGGCAGGTTGATGGAACCGATTGGGCCTGGCCCAGATAGGGGTGGGTCGGTCGACCCGTTCGAATAGGGTAGGGCCCGACCAGATGGTCGGACCCGTAACTAAATGTGGGTTGGGCTCGTAGACCTAAGGAAGCCTATTGGAGCTCATGAAACACGATAGGAATAGACAAAGGGGCCGGAGCTCGCTCGAGTCAGTCGGAGGATCTCTGGCCGGCTTGACTCGCCACTATGCACACCAGGTGTTTGGTGAAATGCCTACCTGGATTCCAGCGGGGTTGGAGGCGGTCAGCAGCTTTGGCAACTATCAATGGCTCGGGTGGTATCCTCCTCCTCTCCTTTCCTCATTGTGCAATCTCCTTTTGCTCCATGTCTTCCTCTTTCGCCCGCTATTCTCTCTGTGAAGCTGGGTTTCGAGGACTACGGCGACGGTCGGTAGCTCATTGGTGGCAGCTGGACATTCTGGGGCTCCTTGGCTCCTTCTCCAGCTTGTTCTCCTTCCTTTCCTCTCGGTTTCTCTCTGTATTTCTCTCCGTGTTTCTCTCTTTTTGTCCTCCCTTTCTTGCTCTCTCTCGGTGCCCTTTCTTGTTTTTCTTTTTCCCCTTGCTTCAGATCTAGGTTCCAGGGAAGATGGCGGCGAACGGCGTCGATTGGGTGGCTCGTCAGCGATGGTGGCGGTGGCCTAGAGGCTCCTCCTCCACTTCCTTTGCTGCGCCTCCGTATTGTTCTCTCCCGGTCTGCTCTCCTCCTCTTTTCTGCAGAGTCCCCGAAGGACAAAGAGAGAGAGAGAGAGCCCAAGAAGGCCGGGCTCATCTTGGGCCCAAATAAAAGAAAAATGGGCCGGCCTAGGCGAGGAGAAAGAAAAAGGGAAAGAGAAAGGTCGGGCTGACCTGCCCCCGGCCCGGTCTCATTTTTCCATTTTCCTTTCTTTTTCTTTTCTTCTTTTTTTTTGTTGTTTTGTTGTTTCTTCTTCTTCTTCTTCTTCTTCTTTTCTTTTTCTTTTTCTTTTTCTCTTTTTTTTAGTGACTAATTTCTAATTTTGTACACCACGGTATCGTATTAGATAAATTTGGACATGAAGTAGACAATAAGCTAAGAATGCTTAAGCTTTTTCTATGCACGTTCTATTCATTCGAACTATAGGAGAACCATGAAGGTTTGAAAAGTCTACCATACATATTGTATTGAGATTGCGTCGATGGTGAAGATCCTGTCATTTGTTTTCCACAGAGATTAGGTCATGCCCATGGGATTGCATCTCGTTAAAAGATTGTTTTAACTTTGGTAATTCGTATACAATTATTCTGAATTTGAAGAAATTTCAATTGGGCAAAATACAAGAAACGTGAGCGAAATTTTTTTTTATTCGATTTGGAATCAATATGGACGAAAAGATCATCCTTCACTGCATTTCATGTTCACACCCTGTAGCCCTAAAGGAATACCTTACACACACAGAGAGAGAGAGAGAGAGAGAGAGAGAGAGAGAGAGAGAGAGAGGTGCTTGCGCTGCAGATAGTGAATTTCACAAAGCTTCTTGTTCTCCATAACCGAGCGATTACACTGCCGTTGACGGCGTCGGTCTGGTTGTACCACATATGGTCCGGCAGAGTCTTGTCTTCCTTCACTGTTGGACTGTCGGTTGAATTTTCCTGGAAAAGGGATTTTGCCAGGAAAATTTTGAGGAGAAAGTTCTGATCTTTGGCGGAAAATCAGCAGACCAAGAGGTGGGTTTTGTGTTTTTGTGGGTGACAAAAAAAGATTGTAAGTATGAGTGTGGGTATTTATTTTGGGAGAAAGATGCAGAGATTCAAATACAGTGTGTGGGGACTGGCATTCTTCATTATTGTGAGGAAACCGAGAGTTCAAATTGGTATCGGAAACTTCGAGATTGTGTTTCTTTTTCTTGGTCGGAATTATTGAATAAAAAGAGTTCAAACATAAGTGCTCGCTAAGGGAGCATCCAAACAAAGTAACTCCTCGAGGGGTGGAGGGGATAAGCTAACCAATTACAGAGCAGATAATTTAGTCTTTGGTCCTTGGCTACTCAATCTGCAACATGATTTGTCTCACGTCTGTGATGGGCTAACTTTAAGTGTTCAACTAAGTTCGGGCTTTTCCCAGTTTCTTGCGAAAACTCCTATTGAACACACCCAATGGACATGATTGGATTAGCTTTTGCCGTATGAAACTCTTCCTAGCTATCACCAAAAACATATTTTTAGTTATGCACGTTTCTATCTCAAACTTCCGCACTTAAATTGAATAAAATGAGCAACTATTCTTCAGATAAATTTAGAGAGAATATAGGACTCAAATATTCTATCCTTTAATTTCCAGCTCATAAACTTGAATTCAACTATATAGCGGTGCTTTACAGAGGAATTGATGAATGTAGAAGGAGAAGAAAGCACAAGAGGGCTTATTGGTGCGTTTGGTTCAATATTTGGAAAGCTCATTGGAAAAATGCAAAGCAGTTTAGCCTAAAGGGCTTTGGAGGAAATGCAAAGATTGTTTGGTAAATTCTGCTTTGAGAGAAATGCTGTTTGGTAGATGTTGACACCTAAATTTTGGCGATTTAGTTTATTTATTGCATAGAAAATTAGGGGTTAATTTTATTAATTGCATAGCATATAGATTTAAGTTGCATTTATTGGACCAATGGTGGATGAGTTCAAATTAGATGGATTAGGTCCACGAAGCGAGCAAGTCGGCCCAAGCCCATATTTTTAATGATCGAAATTTATCTCGTGGGAAAATTGATTTTGAAATTTTTCCGAGATATGATGAATTTTTGGGTAGATATGACGAAATATTGCGGTTTATCTTTGTAAGATTTGGAATTAAAGAATAATCTTATCAAAATCTCGAATCATTATCAATAGGTGAAAATTTTTTGAAAAAATGTTGCGGATGTTGATTTTGATGAAGAAATTGAAATCATAAATTTTTTTTCCCTTATAAAAGGCTGTACGTGCATATAGTTTGGGGGGTTTTTCTTTTCTCGGTTTTTGAAGGTTTCCGAAATCAAACAAAAAGAAAAGCATTCGGAGGCCCTTTTATTGAAAAGGAAAAAAAGCAAAAAAAGGGGAGTGTACGAAGGCAAGGGGAAGCGTGCAGCTGTGCAGAGGAAGGATAGTCACTGTTCTTCTTCTTCATCGGTTTCTGCTGCTCTGTTGGTGCCCTTCCCATTGCACCATCACCCACGCCCGAGCTCCTGTCGCGGGGTTTGCTCAGAAGCCCGAAGCCGTCGCGCGCTGCGATCTGCCTGCAGCTCGCACCGGTCCGCCGCCTGCTGTCGCCCGCAAGCTCGTGACACCGGCACCATCGACCCAGCCCTTCCGCGAGCATAGCCTTGCAGAAGCTCGTCAAAGCCGGTCACCGAGTTTCCTTGCGCACTGCCGAGATCTGCCGTCCTGCCCCACCGCACTTCCGTCCGCGAACACCCTCGCCACACCAGCCGCTCCCACGGCGACGCACAGCCCTGCAACCTACCTCGACCGCAACCTCCGGCTCGCTGAAGCTCGTCGCGACCCAGCGCTCTGCCCACGATCTGCCCGACGCCTCAGGTCCCGAGCCACACCGCCCGATCTGCTGCCCTGCCACCAGATCCAAAACTCGAGCTATTCCCCTGCCGCTCGAGCCTGTACTCCCGCTTCGGCGTCCCCGTAGCTGAAGCCCGCCGTTCGCTGCTTGCAGCATCTCCGCCGGTATCTGTCCCTGTTGCTCGAGCCTTTGATCCGATGCTTGAGTTGCCATGTCGGCCCGCGACTCGTTTTTGCTCCGCTTGCAACGAGCTGCTGGTTGTCGGACTCCCTTCCACCCGAGCATTCCTAGCTCTGTCCCTGTGCTGTTGCCACTGTCGCCGGCTCACCTTTGCCGGAGTTCCCTTGCCGGACTGATCAACCGGCTGCCCTTGGAGACCCACAATTACACGTGGGAAAGGAGAAAACAGGAAAAGAAAAACAAAAAAGAGAAAAAGAAAATCAATTTAGGTAGTTTTTTTATTGTTTACTTTATTTTATTTCTTTTATTTACTTATCTTATTTTATTTGATGTTTTTTTAGAATTAGTCTTTAAGGTATGAATGAGATTCCAAAGTGAAAGTACCCCTCAAATTAGGGATTGACAGTCCGATTTTCGTGCCCGAAATCTGAGTCGCAATTCCTTGCAAAATCGCTAATCCGATCTCACGCTAGATATTTGATTCGTGATTTAATTTTAAAATTGGTCAATCCGATCACATGCGCGAGATATGGTTCGCCAATTTTTGAGTATCAATCCTATCTTGTTTGATTTGATGTCGTGGTGTTTGAGTCGGTTTATTTTCGTAAAAGGAAAAAATCCAAAAAAGTTTGAATTAGGATTATATTTTTTTTTTTTTATAATTATCTTGCATGTTTAGAATAGGGATTTTATTTTGAATTATGAAAAAGAAAAAGAAAAAGTGCATTCATTTAGGATGTTAGTTTTTATTATTATCTGAATTGCATGTTTAATTTTAATTTCGAATTTCATAAAACAAAGGAAAAAAATTAGAATTAGGGCATTCTCTGCACGTCATTGCATATTAGATAAAATTGCATGTTTGATTTTAGGTCTAGATAGATCTTTAGATGAATTGCATAATAGGTTATTTTTTAAAAATGCATGTTTAGAAAGCATTTAGAATAGATAGTATTTCACTTTAATTTGATTTTCATTTTTAGTGATTTTAATTATGAATTTTTGTTAAATAAAAATCATGTGCACTTCATATAGAATTAGGCTCATGAAATGCATGGCATTATTTAGTGATTGTTATTAGGGTCATTTAATTAGAAATTGCACGTCATTAGAATTAGGTCATTTTGATTAATTTAGATTGCATATTTAATTATTGCATGTTCATTAAGAAATCATTAGTTTTTTTACTCATTCATATAGTTTAGGACATTTTGCCATGCCATATTATTTCATTTTATATTAGAAGCATTACATTGCATATGGACTATATTCTCGTTAAAAAGTGAAAGCAAAATTGAGTGATTGCTTGTTAATTAGAAATCATATCTAGGATTGCCGATGTGAATTTCGATCTAACAACGCAGATGCTTTCGTTGCTTTGAGGTAAATTCTGCATTATTTAATTGCTTTCCTGAGTGTTAAATTGGTGGTATGCGCATCTGCATGATTGCATCACATGTTAGGAAAGTGAATTAAAATCAATTTAAGCTGTTTGCAAAACGTTTTTTTAAAAATGAAAGAAAAAGGTACCGAAAGAGCACTAGGATAGTTTAGTGTAATCAAATCCCCGAACTCATAAATATCTAGTTCGTTCACTCCCATTATTTTACTTAGGTATCTAATCGACCTACCGTAAACTAATTAGTGGCGACTCCTTTTTGCATGCTAGATATTTAAACCTAAGTTGCGAGTTGGTATGGGCTTGGGAGAGCCTGAGCTAAGTTTAGGCTTAGCAATCCATTAGCCTAATTTTAGGTGGTGCACCCGAAAATTTGGTCGCGACAGTAGAAAACATATTTGCAAAGCTCCTTTGGTAAATTATTTTGAAACCCTATTTTGTGAAGGCCAACCTTTAGAAGGCTGAAAGCCCAAGGTAAGTCCTAGATTACCTTGGGCTTTCAGCTTTCTCAACATACCCAAGACTAAGGTAGTATAATTTTTTGTTTTCCAAACTATCCTCACTAACTTTTTGGTTTTCTATTTTTTCCCTCGTTATATGACATTGTTCATCTTCTTTGTTGAGGTAGCCGATCTGGGTTCTTGCTACCTCAACGAGGGGCCACGTGACTCAGGTTGTGCAACCTCCGCGAGGGGCTGCCGATTTGGGTTGCCGCGACCTCCACAAGTTACGATGCTGTGCAAACCCTTGTGAGTTGCGGCAACCTAGATTTGGGTCGTGCAACCTTTGTGAGGGTTGTGAGGGTCATGCGATCAAGCGGCCCTCATCGAGGTTGCATGACCTTAGGTGCCCTTTGCTTGGGTCGCATGACCCTTGTCGAGGGTTGCCTGACCTCAGGCCGCCCTCGCTGGTGGTCTTTAGTGGTCACTTGAGATTTTGATTGCCGATATCTCCCTACACTTCGCCGACCAACTATTTATTTTCTTTTTTTTTTTAATCACAAAAGTCCTTTGTAAATATAAGTTTTTTCAAACATTATTTTGCTTAAAAGTACTTTATAATAGACTTTTAGATTACAATTTACCAAACAAATTTGCATTTTGAAATACTTTATTAACTTAAAGTTTTTTGCATTTTCCCAAAAGTTTTCCCCAAAAGTCCAACCGAATGCAGCCTATGTCACCTATGGTTATATCATGAGGGCTGAAAGACACATGATACAATATAATATCATCAGCTGGGTGGAAACTTTAGAAATGAAGAAAGGCTGATGGAAGAACAGATATTAACCTCGATCACTAACTTAACGGCGAACTCACGACATGGTCGGCCCGAATAATTACCCCGGAGGAAGACGTTCGCAGTCAAGAGGGGTTGCATGCAAATTCCTGACGAAACAATGCGGATCACCCTCCTTCTCGTGATTTTTGAACATGCAATTGTCCATGCAGGTCTGGTCTTTTATAATGGTTTTGAGAGCAGAAAGAGCAAGGCACGAAGGCTCACGTTACCTTAACTGCAAGCCATCCTTTCGATATTCATCGAAGAAGAAGAAAGAAACAAAAACTAAAAACCAAAAACCCTGGTAACGAAAGTACGCCTGACATGTCGTGCATGTTTTTGAAACATGTGGTGTTCTCGAGAAGAAGTTCTCATGCAACCGCTCTTCTTCGAACCAAGGATGAATGGATTGCTAGACGTGAATGTCAAGTTAGTGGACGACGTGTTCGATCTTGGTTGCGACAGTTGAACTCTTTTAACGTGCAGCTGATGACCGGTTTTCCCGCTTTGGCCCGAAGGAGGAAAGCCGTTGTTTCGACTTTGAGCTCTTGACAGTCATCCAAATGTTGGGAGTTAACCCATAATTTCAGGTCCCATCACCTGTAAAACCTTTTCTTCCGAAGAAGGGAATGTTCAGTGCTTTTATTTTTTTTTTGTTAATTTTTTTTTTATCTTTTTCTTTTTCTAATCTTTTTGGTATTTGTAATCGGTCAAAAAAGGCGCACGAATGCTCGGAAGTAGAGCTGCTCGTTGGGTAGGTCCACACCGGGCTTGCTCGACCCAGACCTCCCGAGGTCCCACTTCGGCTCGCCTAGGCTTGTCCAAGGGAATATCACGAGTGAGCCTCTTTTTTTCTTTTATTTTTGGGATAAGTATGTTGAAAGTTTTGAAGTTTGTTACAAAAATACAATTAAGTCCTAAAATTTACCGAAAATTCAAATAAGTCATAAAACTTGTGACGAAAGTGCAATTGAGTCTTAAAATTTTTAAAAAGTACGATCAAGTCCTAAAATTTGTCAAATCGATCCAATTAAGTCCTTTTGTTGATTGTATTTTTTGAAAGTTTTAGAACTTAATTATACTTTCGTGATAAGTTTTAGGATTTGATTAAACTTTTTGAAATTTTTAGGATTCAATTGCACTTTCATAACAAATTTTAGAACTTAATTGTACTTTTTGGAAGTTTTAAAATTCAATTGCACTTTCGTAACAAGTTTAGGACTTCTAATATACTTACCTCATTATTATTATTATTATTATTTTAAAGTTTTTCCACTGAAAAATGAATGGAATTGGAAAACAAGCGAAGCATAAGTTGAGGGATCTGTTATTATGCTTTTGCTTGAACTATGAGTTTTATACTGTTTTCCTCTACCGTATTAGAAATTTAGGCTTACTTTTGTCCAATTATTGTTTATAAACTTTGAGTATGAAAGTAAAATTATCGATACAAAATATTTTTAAAGCTCCTTCTAAAAATATATGGGTGGGCCGGACCAAGCCTGAAGGCCCTTGTACAAGCCCGGCCCGCCCACTTACTTGGGCTGGAACTTTGCTCACCCAACAAGTCTGAAAAAATTCAGCCAAGCCCAATCATTTTATGAGCAGCCCACATCACCTGCCCATTGATGTAGTGGAGAAAGTTGGTTGATAATGAGTGTTTAAGCCTCTCAAATCAATTGTATACAAATGATATAACAGGGTAACCAATTGATGTAGGAGCAAAGGGCGTAGAAATCTGGAAAGTGGGCTTGATCTTGGACAGGTGATCCACTAGGCCCAAAGCATGTTCTAAGAAGGCCTAGGTAGGTAATGTTCAATTCGACCTTGAGCCCATCCACATAGGTTTTGTTGGGTTTTGTCCAGACCCGATTGTTTAATAAAGAAAAAAACTTGATATTTTCTTATATCAAGTGACAAATGAGACCTTGGAGAAAGGATTTTTAGATTCGATTCTCACTCTGAACTGACCCTCCCATACCCAACCCTTGATCAGGTTGAATTGGAGACCATGATTATAGTGTCACAGTCCGGGGGATTTCAATGTACAATGGACCAATGGGAGCGGGCAAGCCTTGAAGCTTCTAAACATCTTTAAGGTTCTTGTGTATTCTAGAATATCATTAGGGGAAGGTAATATGAGAATTGTGTGTTATTTTAGAGTGTTCTTGTAATTCGGAAGGTTTGAAAAGGTTGTCATGCATATAGCATCTCTAGTCACGGTTGTTCGGACTTGTAGACAAGGGGGTGTTCTATGCGATTTATGCTAAAGTTAGAAGCAACTATAAAATTTGAAAGATATCCTAGTTAGGCTTTACAAAGATAACACTACAATGTAGTGAAGCTGATTAAAACCGCTTTGCTGTCTTGTTGCTATACTCATTTATGTTCATATATATTTTTTTCCTTTCACTTCCAATGGCCCAGTGTTAAAGTACAAGCATTTCCGGCATGAAACAAAATGTTTACTTGCAAATTGATAAATACAAATGTATCATCACATTCTACCTACCCATGCATGGCTACGCTAGTTGAGGCGTACCTCCTGATTTGGCCACTAGGTCAAGGGTTTGACTCCTGAGTTGTTCACGACTCTTAGAGTAGTTTCGTAATTTAAGTGCGGGTTCTCGGTGATGGGTTGTTGGGCCAATCTCCCCCGAGATATAATCGGTGCTGTGCTCTCGTAAGGTGAGTTAGGTCGGATCCTTGATATCATAAAAAATAAAAAATGGATCATTACATTCTAATGGTAGAATCGACGAGCATTTTCATTTGAAGAGAAAGCGAAGTGTGGCTTCTTGTCTCCTTTTCAATATCTGCGAATGAAAAGATCCCATCATTTCCTTCCCTTGGGACAATAACTCCCTTCCCCAGTGCTGCTCACTAGAACTTGTCGTTGTGTATGATCCACAGCCAGCCCAAAGAAACTCCCGAAAATATCCCACCCAAGAGAAAAAGCACAAGCAAGTTGCCCAAGGCATTTTGCTCTGGTCCCTGAAAAAAACAGCTCACCCCATTTTGAATCGTAAGTAGAAATTATGGTGAAATAAACACAACTTCATAACAAGAGATGATGTTCAGCTCAAACCTTGTAGCCTTTGGGTGCTACTGTCATAACACAGACAGTGAGATATCCATTGCTCAAGCCCAAGAAGGAAACGAGCATTATCATCCACCCTTGATCGCCGTACTTTGCCGTGAAGTAGAATGCGGGGACAAGCAAGAAACGGGCGAGAATTGCGATCAAGAGGCCCTTCCGGGACTCTAATTTGAGCCAGCCAATGAGGGGAATGTACCGAGATATGAGATCCCATACATTGTACATAGCAATCAGAACGAGCGCGTACCTGAAACAGAACTGGTGAAGCAAGATTGTAGCGAGTACACGAACCTTTACAGGATGTGACAGAGTATCTGATATGCTTGAGAATTGTATCATTTACATGAGGTAGAGAAATTGGCTTCTCTTTTCAATACTCACCATGATCCCAACTGGTGTGTTCCGGTATTCTCATAGAGAAAGCCTGGGAAGATTGTTAGTGTCAAAACATATATAAGATATAGATCAATGGCATAATCTATGTTCTGAAACAATAGTTGTTTGTTGCTCAATCGATCTTCTTTAGAGTCTCCATCCTGCCAAAATTTCAAAGTTTTCAAGGTTTTAGTGACATTAAAAGGAACAACAAATTTTGCAACTACAACAGAGAAAGTTCCACTGCTATGACACCTGAGTTTGGATTCCAGCGGCGGCAAGATCAGCTGAGACAGTTTTGGAACCTTCTGAGGCCGCCTTCGAGCGGTAGTGCTTCACAATTGGAATCTTAGCAAACCAAGTCGCATACAGAATGATACAGATGAACTCGAAGAATGTGGAGATTGCCAGAAACAACACTGGAAAACAAATTTAACATTGGTGAGAAGAGTTCTGCATACTGCTTTCACTTGACAAAGCTGATTATTGCACCATGAGCTTCTTCTGTGTATACACAGAGCATGACAAACGAAGCTGGGTTTTACCTACTTACCAATAATACCTTATAATTAGAGATGAAGACATGTTATGACATAGAACGTAAGTCCTTAAGGATTGCATGTTATTGGCATGTGACAGATGACTATCAAGCAAAACTAGACTCGCCCAAGTGCTAAAATTCCACTAACAACAAGACTTCTAATGACAGGATGAATCTTGAAATTGAAAAGATTTTCTGATGACAACAAAGAATTACATACTAGCTCCCTTGCGAAGTCCGTCATGAGCCTTGTCAAAGGCTGCTTTCGTGATCAGCCTCATACCAGATGTTAGAGCTCCTGATGCAGCTATTCCAGCAAAAAACGACTGCATCAATGAAAATCCACCATAGTTGGAGTTTGAAAGGTCAAGATCTGACTCGAAAGATGTATCTTTAAGGACATAAGTTGCAAAAAAAAATTCAACAAAAAGTTTAGGAGAGCACCCACCTGCATGAATTCAGGACACATGAAAGACAGATCACCGACCATACCACCCTGAACATGAGCATCGGCCACTCCAAAGCAGGCAACGAGCAGACATATACCGAAATAAGGCCAAATCCCCCCTTTCCCTGAAGTCGCTAAGTCCAACTATCATGTATGAAATCCAGCAATGGAGGCAACGTAAGATGCTAGAATTCAGGGAAAATAACTTAAATTAGACAATTGCACAAGCCGTGAATAGAAAAGTTTATGCCTTCGAACTACTTACAACTAAGAGAAAGAGTGTACTTAGAGTGAAAAGAATGTATCCAATTATATTCCTCTTCCTCGTATCGACTTTGGATTCATGGTACGCTAAGATAGCCATCGTCCCAATTGCGAATGGTTGATAAACAATGGTAAGCACTCTTGAAGGATGGTAATGCTTCAGCCAACACAAAACAAATAATTAGTGTAGCACAATCAACCTGGGACTTCACATTGCCCTGAGCAAATTGTAAACCGAAATAAGAAAAGATAAGATATAGAAAGCCAAGTATATAGTTTGCAAGTCCTAAAAGCACTTCTTAGATGATTTTGTTAAGAACTCATCCGGACGTCACACAGCAATCAACCATATCGCAACAAACTCCTATTGCTATCAGGACGGTGAAGAAGGAATGAACCATAGCCAAGATGACAACAATAAAATTATTGTTCAGCAGATCGACTTGATTAGCAAATTCATTGGACACACCTGTTTTCTAGTCAGACACTATCGGGGAAACAATTACTGAGCTGCAATTCTCAGAACTCAACCAAAGTCAAGACTCTTCCATATCAATATGAGACAGCTAAAGAGAACAGAGTTTACTATATACAGAACACAAAACAGAGAAATTAGAGTATTGGCTTCAAAAAAAATGTGGAAAATTGGGAATAACCCGCAGTTGATTACCGGGAAAACTTTATAGTAATAATCTCCGATGGTCAGCATGCTGTTCCAAGCCACAAGAGACCCAAGTCCAAGGACCCAACAGAACACCATGGCCTTGAACTTCCCCTGAAAAATTTGGGAAATTGACTCTAACATGTCACTAGTACCCTGAGCTGGTATTCCTGATAAAACTAAAAAGCAAGACAAAAACAAGCGAATTGAGGCACGAACCTCATGCCTAGCCGGAACCCCAGTTTCGCCAGCAGTGGTCATAGTTGCTTCCTTGCAAAAGTCACCACAGCAAACAAATTCAACTCACGAAAGATTTCACTTCTGAGTCTGGTCAATCGAAAAGTTAGGACGTAAGAGAAATTGTACAATGATTAGTTAAGGTGTGAGATGGCTACAGCCGAACAGAAACGAAGACGAAACGAAGAATATCTGCTTCTCTGTATCAAAGAAGAGCGCAGAGAAATGAGAAACCGAAGATGCAGAGAGACCTTTTTCTTGGAGGTGCAAACTAGTTTTGGGTGTGGACAGCGGAGCATGGACTGCTGGCCATTAATTAGGGTGGAAATTGGCGTAATTTGCTCATCTATTCAAGGAAATGATAGATTCTGGGCAAATCTATTGATAGTTTTCCTATTTTGAAATTTCCCTTTTTTTGTTGGGTAACCTTGTGTACAAATTGCAGAAGAATGTTATGATAAAAAAAATAAGGGAGTCGAGAGTTTTGTCCGAGTACGTAGGCGCATTGCTGAACCTCATAATTCTTGTGTTCTTTTTTGATTGCCTTACTAAAATTGAACAAAGATCATGCAAGATTCGTCGCCTTTTTGAAGTCCTGTTAAAGTGCACCGAGAGAATCTTCATTATTTTTGGAGGGTTTTTTAAAATTCTTTTGACCTTGGTGGAGCTAACGAGTGTGAGAAAGGGCGGCCGAGTTATGGGGTGATCGCTTCCACATCTTCCGATGCGAGCGCAAGCCGTTCTTGACCAACGTTGATGGATAATGGCATGTGAGCAATAATATAGGAAAATAAAATTTGAAAATATAAAATTTAAAAATGTTCATGTGAGGCATCAATTGTGAAATAGCTCATTTCTTTTTTCTTTCTTTTTACCTAAAATTAAGGATCGGGTCTTTGGTGGTTACTAGGATTAGTCAAAGTTCTTTGGTAGGTTGAAGCATATGAGTCAGGCAAGATCCATATTTTCAAGCATGTTAAGTTTCTTAAGTGAGATCGAGTTGAGCCCTTGCAACTTATTACTTTCAGCTCATTTATCACATTTTATAATTTTGGAAACTCTAAAAAGTAGGGCTGGAGTTGTGAGGACAAAATTGAGAGAATACTGCATGAAACATCAAGTAACTCCCTTTTAATCTCAATAAAAATTTTATGGGCTTAATTAGTGTATGGAATCTCTAAATTATAAGGGAGGCAAGACTGTAGAACAAATGTGATAATATATCATTTTTGATCTTATCCGAGATGGGTCGATAGTAAGGATTCCCTCCTTTTGACTTCCACATAGATCGGCTTATGCATGTGGAATTGCATCTAGTATAAAAAAAATGCTTTAACTATGGTAATTAATATATAAATAAGTAATAAATTTTGAAGAAATTTTAAGTGGGTGGTGACTTGTTATAATCAGGGAAGTGGGGACACAATAGAAAATGACAAATGGCCAGTCAACGACATGAGAACTTAAAGGAAACGCCAAATGCAAGAAATAATTCAAGCCATGTGTTGACACCTAAATTTTGCCATTTCATTTAAGACTTAATAGCATTAAAAGTTAGGAAATATTCGCTAAAATAAATAAATAAATAAATAAATAAATAAATAATTAATTAAAAAATTATTAGTATTTAAAAAAAAAACAGAGAGAGGTCGGGTCGGGCCGGATCCGACCTTAGCCCGGCCCGCCTCTCTTTCTTCTTTCCCCGCACGGGCCTAGGCGTGGCCCATCTCTTTCATTCTCTTTTTCCCCACGCGTGTCCCATCTCCTTCATTTTCTTTCCCCCCACGGAGGCCCAACCCAGCCTTCCTCATGCGGCCCACTAGCTGGTCGTCCTCCTCCTGCAGTCCTTCCTCACGCGCCTGCAAAAAAGAAGAAAAGCAGCAACAGTAGAGGGGAGCAGGGGGAACAGCCGGAGGCAGGGGCAATGCTCGGCTGGAGTTGGCGGTCGAGGGGGCAGGCCGGCAGGTTGTAGCTGGCATCGCAAGGAGATCGCAAGTACAACTGAGGGGAAGAAAACCACAGAGAAGAATGAACACAGAAAAAGGGGAAGACAAAAACGAGAAAGAGAGAGGGAGTTCGAAGGGGAGAGAGCGAACTAGAGGGAGGAGGGCAGCTCGAGGGAATAGTTAGCCGTTGCCGGAGGCCCGTCCACTTGTTCGCCCACTGTTGTCCCCCGCAACTCTTCCTCGAACGAGCTCAGCATAAGAACTCCACAAAAACAGAACATCAGAGAGAACGAGAGAGAGAATCTGAGAGAGAATAGAGTAGAAATGGGAAAGGAAGGCCGGGAGGGCGAAGCCAAGGAGCCAAGAGGCCCCCCAATACGTCCAGCCATCGCCTGTGAGCCGTTCGATCGACCGACGCTGACCGTTGCTGTCTCCCCAGAACCCAAGTAGGCCTTTTGTCAAACATTTGGTGTGCGTATTGTGTTGCTGAGCTGGCAAGAGCTCCCCCAACTGTTTCGAGTGAGCTCCCGCCTACCATTTGTCCCCGCCGCGCGTCTGGTCATCCCATGTCCCCTCGCTAGCCCTCTAGACTCGTGCTCGGGCCTCGGCCGAGCTCGAAGCTCCCGTTTCTCACAACATCCTCCACCTGTTCGATGAAATGCCCCAATGGAGATCCACCCCTGTTTCGTTGTTTAGGGCCCTCGTGCACCTCTCTCTCTCTCTCAGTCTCTCACCCCTCTATCTTCTGCGTTGATTAGGCCGGATTATTGGAAGCAGCGTCGCCGAAGCCGAGGGAGATTGAAGCCAAACCAGTTTGTGTATGCGTCATTGCCGGAGTCCGCCTAGAGGTAGCCCTTGCCGCCACTGCCGAAATCCTGACCTCAGAGGCCAAGGGTCGCCCCCGCTTGCCTAGCCGAAGAGGCATCGTCGCGCTGTCGTCGGCGCAGCCCCCACGGAGTTGCACGCCACCGCGGCTCCCACTAGTTGCGACCAAGTGGTTGCAGACCAGAGGGTAGGCTGAGTTGGGCCAGATTTATGATCTGGCCCACTCACCCCTTTTTTCTCTCGCATGGGCCTTTCAATTGGGCCCAATTCGGAATTAGTAAAAGCTCGACCAAGTCTGGTCAGGCCTAATCCTACCGGGTTGGATTCGGTTTGATCGGACCCGATCCGCGCCAACTAGGTTGAACATGGGTCGGGTCAGATCGGACCGGACCCAATCCGGTCGAAAAAAAATAAATCATCATCATCATCATCATCTTTAATTTTTTTTTTTTGAAAATCCAAAAATAGTAGGGTTTGGTTAGGAATTGTTATGTATTGCCTTTTTAATGTAATTAGGCCTTTATTTGCTCGTATATTGATTATATCGTATGTTTAGTTAGCATATTTTGTTATGTTTAATTGCACGTGTTTAATTTTATGGCAATTGGGATCTTGGTAGCTATAATTATTATTTTAATGATTGTGCACCCGCATGATCACCTCACATGTTTGTGGATAGGTATAAAATCAATCCAAACTGTTTGAAAAAAATCTTTTTAAAAATGAATAAGATTAAGTACCGAAATGGCACTAATTGGTTAATTAGTAAAATCAAGTTCCCGAATCTATATTCTCTGCTGCGTAGGAAGTGAGGTATTCTCCCATGCCTCACTTGGTTTCTAGCCGACCCCAATAGGCTAGTGACGACTCTTTTTTGCAAAAATTCTCAAGAATACCCTAATGTCGCGCGAGGTATGGGCTTGGGAGAGCTCGCACTTAATCATGGGCCTTAGGCCCATCCTTTAGGCAATACCCCTAAACCCGTTCCCTCCCCCCCGAGGGGTAGGTCGTGACAACTTAGTGACTTTACTGGGGATTGGTTTTAGACCTTAGAGGACTTAAGCCGAAATTGATTTTGTTCAAAAATATTATTGTTTGGTAGTGAGGATCCAAAGTACATCCGTAACAGGTTGGTTGTTTAATGTTCATGATGAATGGGAGGCATAAGGGGAAGTGATTGCTAACCATTGTTTTGTAGGAGAGTGTAGGAATGAATGGTTTATTTACGCATGAAGTGCTGATTGCTTATAAATTGTCTTGCCTGCGTCCCCTGCATTGCACTACACCGTAGCACACACTACTTGCCGTCGGACCTGGGCTACATAGGATCACCTAGGATAGTGTTGAGGTGGATACCACTCCGACTACAACAATGTAGTACGAGTCGACCATCTTAACCCTGAAATTTCCTTCCTTATGTCAAAGGTCCCCACCTTGGTCTGCAATCGTGCGACACGGGTCGGTTCTTTGACGAAGCCGGAGTCATGGGTAACCTAACCTAGCCACTACCTTGTTGGTTCGATTCGGTGATCCTATGGCTCCATTTTGAGCCGTTTAGAGTAGAAATCGAACCACCGCCCCATGTCCATGTTATTGGCATTGCTACTTAACGAGTAGGGTAAGTTTTTGACTTTTTTTTCTTTACTCACAATTTATTTATTCTCTTTCCTCTTGGTCGGTCCATGGCAAATTAGGTTGATCGTAATTGTGAATAGTATACGATGGGGGTACCTAAGCTTTGCATCATTGCCGCCCCGAAAGCCGAGCTTCGCACATGGTGGGATAAACTAGATTCGACTGGCCATGATTGGGTGCAATCCTATGTCGAACGACTACTTCCCCTCTTGGAAATAGAAACTCATTATGGTGTTGTATGAGCGTTGGTGCATGTCTGGTGTCTCGAGACTTGCACATTTATATTCGGTGACTACGAGCTCACTCTAACCTTGGAGGAATATGGCATTGCCATTGGGAGGCTCTTAGTGTCGAAGTTAGTTAGCCCGCCTGTAGGGATTGAGCACACATTGACCTTATCTGAGTTCCTTAGAATTAAGGGAGAGGACGTGAGAAAGGTTTTGAAAGCCAATCACAAAGCCTGCCCATTTTCATTCTTAAATGAGCTTTTGAAAACGCCCCATCTTTCCAAAAGAATAGGATATTCCTATTAGCTTTCTTCGGGTTCGTGATATTCCCACATTGTAGGAATGCTATTAACCCCTCCGTGGCATGGGTAGTTCATGAGGTATGTATGGGAAGGGGTTTTGTTAATGCCGTCCTGACTGAAACCTTTCTTTCCATTACTTGCTTTAAAGAAAACAATGACAAAACTTTTCATGCTCCTCGTGAACTCTTACAAATTTGGTTCTTCTCTCACGTTAAGGGGTTCGGTAGCTTTTTTTAAATAGGACAAACTGAAGGAAAAGACTGACCCATTCGGTGACTTTCGCTGATGACCGTGGCCGACATTTCTAACTCTAACCACCCTATCTTGAAGTTTAGAGATAGGAAAACATTTGCCCCTGATTATCATTATTCGGAGTGGTTAGTTTTTATGACCAACCCTGGACTTGAAGATTTCCAATGGCATGCCAAATGGCTCCGAGTTCAAGAAGCGCGGTTTGTGTGTGGGCTTACTAGACCTATTCCTTTATTGGGAATTACTGGAGTTACTAAGTATTATTATCCGACCCAGGTCACCCACCAGTTCCAAGAGGTTCAACCACTCCCACTGACGATTCAAGAGGACCCGCTCAAGATAGACTTCCCTGACGGATGCCAAGATCATGAAGACTCTATCGCGCTGGTTAAGTTGATGTGGGATATGTGCCACCCCTAGAAGCTGATATGGCCCGAAGAGGAGTTGGAAGGGCAAGAGAAGACCTATTATGCGTCGATGTAGTACGTCTTTAGGCACAAGATCCTAGAGAGCCTATGCTCGAAGATTCTTGATGTGCCATTGAAGATCACCCATCAAGCCGAGATCAAGCGCCTTAAAAGGGAGCTCGAGGAGGCTGAAGAGCGTGCCTCGAAGTTGACCCGAATTAATGGGGCCACCACAAGCGGAAGTTGTCCTCATTAGTTGGATTGAGTCAAGTACGATATGTAGTGGCACCATGTCCACATACATTACAATGTTAAAGAGCTTGTCTCATGTCGCAATGTCGGGAGTTAAGAGTCATGTCTTTCCGTCTTCAGAATAGCTTCGTTGTTTAAGGGTTCTCTCTCGTGTCTTTTCCTGCACTATGTGGCAACCTTTTTTTCAATGAAACAAACAAATTGGGGCGATTAGATCTCTGTTATGGGCCGACCACCTAATTATTACTCAATGCTTATATATGCTTATTTATCCTTGTTTAGTTACTAATAGGTTGTCTACTTTCATCTGACTATCAACATGGCTAAGAGGAGATCTCCAATTCGTACTTGCGCAAAGGCCAGGATGGAGAATGAGGATGCTAGCATACGCATGGCCAACATGGAGAACCGGTTGGCTCAACTTACTGCCTTAATGGCTGAGATAAGTCAAAAAATCAGTGAGCCTCCGGTCACGGTCATGGTTGGAACCTCTACTCATGTTTTTTCGAGGCACACTCCACCCTCAGCTAGAGAGCCACATGTCACCGATCCTGTTGACAAAGGTGCTTTTGAGGAAGCCCCTTCTGTTACGCCGTAATCGTCAATCTGGATCCTCCTCCAAAAGAGGGATCTACCATCTGCTTCGATGAAGAAAGTGCAAGACGCTTGGCCAAAATGGAGTAACGACTTTGTGTCCTTCAAGGATATGAGATGAAAGGAGTGGACAAGCTAACCCCATATGCTAAAGTGAAAGTTCTCGAGACTTTCAAGGAGACAGAATTCACGAGAAAATATGATGGCATCGACTGCCTAAAACTCACCTCAAATACTACTTGAGGAAGATGGCTCACTACTTCGACAATGTCCCACTCCTCATACATACATTCCAAGATAGCTTAGACGGCCTTGCCTTGTAGTGGTTTATTGCACTAGATATTGAAGAGCTCACTAGATGGGAGGACCTCACTGACGAGTTTCTACAATAATATAAATTCAACTTTGAGATTGTCTCTACAAGAGAAGAGTTGGTTCGGATGGAAAAGAGGAGGAATGAACCGTTTAAAGTGTTCGCCCAGAGGTGGAGAACGATGTCATCACAAGTGAAGCCTCTATTGAGTGAGAAAGAAATGAGACAACTTTTCTTTAAGACTTTTTTTTTTTGACTATTTCCAAGGATTAGTGTACTCTGGGTGCCAAACATTTTCACAACTGGTGGAGGTTGGTGAAGGAGTTGAATGGGTGATAGTTGATGGAAGAATATCTATTGGGAATAGAAAAAAGTTCCCAACAAGGAAAGACAAGGAGACAACAGTCGAAGTGACGTTTATCCCAGAGTCATCTGCACCTAAATCAATGTTGACGCCTTCACAAAGGCCTAAAGGGAAATGTGTCACGGGGATTTGATGGAAGCAAGAAGTTCCCCCGAAGGGAATTCACACCTTTACCCCGAACTTTATCGAAATTGTTACCTATCCTCCTCGAAAAGAGATTGGTAGCCAAGGAGGTGCCTAGAGACAATCCCCCAAGATTCCTAAGGTTCGATGTGACCAAGGCATGTGAATACCACATGGGGAAAAGGGGGCATGACGTTGATGATTGCTACGCACTGAAATGGAGAGTTCATAACCTATTGGATAAAGGAAAATTGACATTCAAAGAAGCTACACCCAATGTGCAGCAAAACCCTTTGCCTGATCATGCCGAAGGAGTGAATATGATTCTTGGGGAAGTGCAAGCGAGTGAGCGACCCATTGTGGTGGATGTCCCTAAACTGTATGAGGCCCTCGAGCTAGCTGGGCACTATGAAAGAGGGGAGGACATAACCATGGAGGAAAAATTAGAACGTATCCGCAAAATGATAGGCATGGGGGTAATTCGAAATGTCAATGGAGAACAAAAGCCACTACCCATGATGGCACCATCCATGATTAGCTCATCATCTCAAAATACTACTTGCGACCATGAAACGGAGAAAATTGAGCCTCTTATCCCAAAGGAGGATGAACAAGTTGTCATAGAAAACGTCTCGAGAATGGATGCTAAAAGAACCTTTTGGAGTTGTGACCTCCTAGAGAAGATGCGTGATAAAGGTGAAGTGTTCGATATGTTGGGTCAACCAAGCGGAAAGTATGACTACTACGTGAAATATTCGCCTGCCTCGAGTTTCTTTAATGATCCTAAGGACATCGTCCTTGACGGATGGGGGGGCATGGATGACCCGATGCCATGAGAGGAGGGGATGGTCGCTATGCTTATCCCGGTGGTGATAGAATTGCTTGATGAGGATCGCACTAGTGATGTCGAGATGGAAACCACTGAGCCATTGATGATTGACATTATGGTCGAAGAATTATCGGCGATCGAAATCCTGGAGGAAAGCTCGACACCGGTTGTGATCGAACTACCACCTCAAGGAAAGGACGAGGTGATAATGCTAGAACCTTCCTTGGAATTCAACACTAAAGCGGTGCCTTGGGATTACGGGACAAAGGAAGTAGATGCCGTCACTCAATCAGGTCATTGCTATGTGCCTACCAGAGGAATCGAAAAGAAAGCCGTAACGAAGGAGGATGCGAGGCAATTCCTAGCTGTGGTGAAAACGAGCGAATTCAACGTAGTAAATCAACTGCGGAAAATGCCGACCCAAATCTCCATCCTAGAGCTAATTCAATCCTTTGAAAAGTTAAGAAACGCTTTGTTGAGTATCCTTAACGAGGTACATGTCCCTGAAACAATCGATTACATCCAGTTACAGGAGTTCGTGGGGACCATCCTACTAAAGGATCAGATCTCCTTCACTGATGAAGACCTCCCTATTGATGGTGGTGACCACATAAAGGCGTTGCACATTTCAGTGAAGCACGATAGCACCGTTGTCTCTAGAGTGTTGATTGACAATGGCTCTACACTGAATATATGTCCATTAGCTACACTCCACCGCTTAGGTGTTGAGATGGAAATGATACGTCCAACTAAGTCCACTGTGCGCGCATTTGATGGGATGAGGAAAGAGGTGTCTGGAGAAATCGAGTTAGAACTACTGATCGATCCTGTGCTTTTCTTAGTACCATTCCAAGTCTTAGATATACCAACTGCCTTCAACTTTCTGTTGGGAAGACCATGGATCCACATGGCGGGCGCAGTTCCTTCTAGCCTCCACCAAAAGGTACGATTTTTGGTCGGCAATAGACTCATCACTGTGCATGGGGAAACAAACTTTAAGGTGTACCATGAAATGACCATCCCATACGTGGAGCCCGAGTGCAAAGAAGAATCAAGCTTTCAAACTCTTGAGCCGGTGTCTATGATCCATGTTCCTGTGGGCTCTTGCGTAGGCATTCCTGAATTATCCAAGCCGGCTCTAGCGGTAGGGAAGATTATGCTAGCGAATGGGTACAACCCTGGAGGTGGTCTAGGGTTGCATGGACAAGGGATTTGAAAGCCTATCGAGGCTCGAAGAGGTTTGAGGAGAAGAGGCTTAGGGTTTGTCGAAGAGCGTGGAGGCCGTGGCAATAGAGGAGGCCGTAGTGAATGTGGAGCTTGAGGCACCTGAGGAGGTCGAGGTGAACGTGGAGGCCGAGGTGACCGCGGAGGTCGAATTATAAAGGATAAACATTGCCAAAGTGTTCTTCCTCCTCCACTGAAAGAAATATTCCTAAGACCCCTGAAAATCTTGATAGAAGAAGATGGAGCTATTGACGGTATAGCCAAGATGTTTGAAGAGAATATTGTAGGCACCATCCTAGCTTGCGAGGAGGCTGAATCTTCTAGGAACATCACCGACCCTTCAGAGTAGGACGGTTCTAGCTCAGCGTAGCTTTTTACTTTATGTTTTTTCCCCTGCATGGGAACTCGTTATTTCAATTTGCTTGTTTGAGTTGCTTATGATGTAAACTCTGTTAAGCCCTTGACCTTGAGCCGTTGGTCTGGGGTGGTGTGTGTTGTAATACGGCCTTATCATTTCCCTTTCAATAAAATAGATGCATGTTTTATTAAGGACATGTGGAAGCACACCAAACTGGTTCTATGATGGTCACTAAGGGCTGGGCTTCTACATGCTCCCTAGTTTCATAATTTCGCAAGAGCAAGGAAATATGAGGATATGAGGATGAGCTCTTGAAACGGTTTTCCGAAAATTATTTGAAATCATTTGCAAATGACACGCGTTTTGTTTGTTATGAATGCACTCTAACTCATCTCATCGCATCTTAGGCATTACATTATGTATAATCATGACAAAAATTTATGTGACTCGGATTCACGTGAGGGAGATATTTTAGAATTTGATGTCGATGATGATCAGAAAGGGATCGAGTGTGATTGGAATTGACATGAGGGATCAAAACCGCTTACAGAAGAACAAACAGTCATCATAAATTTGGGCAATACGCAAAATGTCAAGGAAATAAAGATCGAGGCATGTCTCTCAAAGTTAGAAGCGGAACGAATGATTAATCTCCTGAAAGAATATTAGGATATATTTGCCTGGACTTATGCTGACATGCCGGGGTTAAATCTAGATATCGTAGAGCATGCCTTCCGACCAATCCTAATGTGCCACCTAAAAAGTAGAGGCTTAAAAGAATGAAGCCAGAGTTATCCAAGAAAATTGAGGAGGAATTCATGAAGTTTTTAAAAGTGGATTTCATTGAAGTGTCACATTACTCCGATTGGATAGCAAACATGTCATGAAAGAGGATGGGCGGGTTAGGGTGTGCGTAGATTATCGTGACTTGAATCGAGCTTAGCCCGAAGGACGACTTTCCACTCTCGCATATTGATGTCTTAATTGACAATACGTCGGGATTTGAGTTATTTTCCTTCATGGACGGTTTTTCTGGATATAACCAAATTTGTATGAAGGAGGAAGATAGGAGCAAAACATCATTCATAACTCCTTGGGGAACTTTCTGCTACAAAGTGATGCCTTTCGGTCTAAAGAATGCTGGGGCAACGTATCAAAGGGCCATGGTCACGTTGTTTCATGACATGATGCACAAGGAGATCGAAGTATATGTGGATGATATGATCGCAAAATCAAGACGAGGTGAGGACCATGTTGAGGTCTTGTGGAAACTGTTTGAACGTCTTCGGAAGTTCAAGCTATGCCTCAATCCCACAAAATGCGTTTTTGGAGCAAGATTTGGGAAGCTGTTATGGTTCATGGTCAGTAGTAAGGGCATAGAGATTGATTCGTCAAAGGTTAAGGCTATTTTGTGATTTACGATCCCCGACTACCACCAGGGAAGTCCGCAGCCTGATGGGACGACTCAATTATGTGGCGAGGTTCATCTGTTAGTTGTTTGAAACAGTGAAGCCATTCTTCAAGCTCTTGAAAAAGAATGCAAAGATTGAATGGGATGCTAAGTGCTAGGGTGCCTTCGAGAAGATAAAACACTATCTCACTCACGTACTAGTCCTAGTGCCCCCTCTCCCTAAAATTCCCCAATTTTGTACTTAGGAGCCATGTTGGCACATAAAAGGCCAAATGACGGGACAAAATGCACGATATACTACTTGAGCAAGAAGTTCACCATTTCTAAGATGAACTACACAGAAGACACTATCTCACTCACGCACCAGTCCTAGTGCCCCCTCTCCCTAAAATTCCCATGATTTTGTACTTAACCATACATGACGAATAATTAGGAGCCATGTTGGCACAGAAAAGACCAAATGACGGGAGAGAATGCCCGATATACTACTTGAGCAAGAAGTTCACCATTTCTGAGATGAACTACACAAAAGTTGAGAGAACTTATGTGACTTTGATTTGAGTCTTGCACAGGCTGTGGCAATATACGCTTCATCACCGAGTCTTACTAGTGACCGAAAATGATCCCATCAAGTATCTCTTAGAGAAATCGGCATTGGTTGGCAAGTTAGCTAAGTGGCAAATCTTAATTTTAGCGTTCAACGTTCAAAGCCTAGGACAGAAGTCCGTTAAAGGTCGCACCATAGCAGACATGTTAGCAGAAAGTTCCAAGGGGTCCGGAGCATCTAATGAGGATAGTGATGCGGAGGAGCGAATTTTACTTGTATCAAGCGACAAATGGATGATGTACTTCGATGGTGCAGTTAACTTAGCTGGGTTTGGTACTGGGGTAGTCCTTATTTCCCTAGATGGACAACACTACCTTGTCGTCGCTAAATTGATGTTCCCTTGTACGAATAACTTCACTGAATACGAAGTATGCATTCTCGGCCTCCAGGCTGCCATCAATATGAAGATTCAGAAGCTGCAGGTTTATGGTGATTTGGCCCTTATCATCTTACAGAGCGAAGGTGAATGTGAACACGGATTCTAAATTGATTCCGTATCATGAGTTCCTGAGAAAGTTGACGGAGGAATTCCAAGAAATATCATTCAAATACTTACCATGGTCCCAAAATCAGTTCGCTGATGCCCTGGCTATCTTGTCTTCAATGTTGCCAGTAGCTGGACATTGAACCGTTGAGAATTGAAATTCTTGGACACCTAGCTTATTGTATGATAATTGAAGAGAAGCCTGATGGAGAGCCATGGTATCGTGACATCTTAGATTATCTTCAGAATGGCGAGTTTCCCTAAGAGAGTGACACGTCAGACATAAAATAGCTGACAAAGTTGGCATCGATATTTTCGTCAATGGAGGTGCGCTTTACAAAAGATCCTTTGATTCGACGTTACTAAGATGCATTGATGCCAAGGAAGCCAATCGCTTGATGAAGGAAATACACGAAGGGGAATGTGGCCCCCATATGAATGGTCACCTCTTGGCGAGAAAGATCATGCGACTTGGCTACTACTGGCTGACCATGGAATCTGACTGCATTTAACACGTGCAATGTTGTCACCAATGCCAAATTTATAAGGATAAGATAAACGCTCCACCAAATGAGCTTCACCAAATGTCCCAATCTTGGCCCTTCTCTATGTGGGGAGTTGACGTGATCGGGCCCATCAATCCCAAGGTGTCATGGACATCGATTCATCTTGGTAGCATTTGACTACTTTACGAAGTGGATTGAAGCCAACTCATGTGCCGATGTCACTACCAGGAATGTGGCCAAGTTCATTCGTCGCGATATTATTGCCCGTTATGGTGTGTCGGAGGCGATCATCACTGACAATGGATCCAACTTAAACAGCAAAGTCGTAGATGACTTGCTTGATGAGTTTCGAGTTTGGCATTTGAACTCATCACCATATCGTCCTCAAATGAATGGGGCGGTTGAAGTAGCAAACAAGAACATAAAGAAGATCCTGGCAAAGATAGCTAAAAATTATCGTGATTGGCATGAAAGGCTTCCTTCCGCACTGATGGCATATCGAACATCTATTCGCACCTCCACAAGGGCAACTCCTTTTTCATTAGTATATGGAATGGAGGCTGTCTTGCCTGTAGAGGTTGAGATTCCCTCGTTAAGGGTCATTTCTCAGTCGAAGCTTGATGAAGTCGAATGGATATGGTAGAGGCATGAGCAACTAAACATGATTGATGGGAAGAGGCTGAAAGCTATATGTCATGGTCAATGCTAATAGGTCGCGAAGCTTTCAATCGGAAGGTTCGTCCTAGGCACTTTGAGGTCAATGACTTGGTGCTAAGGAAAGTGCTGCCAATCATACCTAATCCTCGTGGCAAGTTCACCCCAAACTATGAAGGACCTTATGTTGTTAAGAAGATTCTCCCGGGTGGTGCTATGATTTTAGTTGGAATGGACGATCATGAGCTATCTAAGCCCGTAAATGCTGATGCTATCAAGAAATATTTCCCATGAATGAAATTAGGGCTGTAGAGCCATTTCATGCATAATCCGAGTCACATAGTATCATGCATATCATTCATACATCGCATACATGCATATTTATTTGTATTTTAGGTATTCAAACAACTCGATGAAGTTACAACAGGATGGAAGACGTTGATCGTTGCCCTTGAAAAGTCGATTCAAATGGCTACTCAACCTCGGTAGAGGCAGTCAAGTATTCTTTCTCCTGTTATAATAAAAAAAAATCGAAAATGATGAAAAAGACGAATGAATGAAAAGCAAAGCGCTTGGTGTCTTTCATGTTGTCGATTCAGTTGTTGTTAATCGTGTCTTCGGGAGGGGAATTTCATATGAGTGATTTTGACAAAACTAAAAGGGAATGTTAACCATGCCAAACAAGAAGTGCTTAGGATGAAGAAATGTAAGCCATTCCTAAACACATCCTTCAAACACTTTTGAGAGTTGAGTTAAAAGCAACATTCTCTTAAGACGAATGACTCATTCACATTGAGCGCAAAGGTTGAAATAATAAAGGTGTTTTCTTCATTAATTCCAAGCATTGCACTAATCTCTTGCTACCCTTTTGGGCCATATAAAGATAATCCTTCAAAGTACCCCTGTCAAAAACGACCCTACATTGGGGCAGCATAAGAGGTTATAGTTGTGTTGTAGAGCGAAAGATTGAGAAAGATTTTATTACTTTCACTTGCGTCAATCTTCTGATAGCTTCAGAGGAATTCTCATCAGAGCTTGACTCATTGCAAGGTGAAGAAGAGCATTTCATTCTTTACCCAAACATTGATACTCATTGCTTTAACCAATTTGGACCTGATTATCATTTCTAAATCCCGAGCGGTGATCATCTCCCTTCACTGGGGCAAGGCATAAGGATTGACCACATATAATTGGCATTTCCGAGAAAACATGAAAGGCATCTCGAAAGTCATAAGAGCTCCAAAAGTTCAAAGAACAAAAAGTTTGACAAAATTAGGGGGCATGAAAAAGTAGTGTACCTAGTAAAAACAAGGCCAATGCCTATCAAGAAAAAGAGCTAAAAGGCTGCATCTTATGTGAAAGAAAAATTATCGAAGTCTAAGTGCCTGCGTAAAAAAAATCATCGTAGGAGCAAAGGAAATTAGAGAGAGGAGCAAAGCTCCCATGTAGAAATGATTAGTGAATGAACTTTCGAGATGTGCTTTTTCCAAAAGCCAAATGATTTCAAAAGATCGAGTGACCTGGTCATGATGCCATGATGATCACCGACTTTGAAAAACCCTCTTGAAAATTTTAAGCCTTTCGAGCCTTTCCCGAGCCAACATTACAACCCTCTTCCGAAGTCTTTTCTGATTGGGATGGTTCGAGTGAAAATGAGAATGCCACAAAGAAGCTATTGCTTGAAGGAGTGGAAGCAATTCTATCTTGTCTTATCTTCCGAGTTCTCAACTTGTAAACCCGATGAAGATAGCGACAAATGTTCTTTTATTGGCTTCAAAGCAATAATCCCCCTATGTAAGCCCATAATTGAGCCTATATTGCGGTCCTTTCAAAAGATCTTTGTGGTCGATTAGATTGTGCTCATCGCGAATGTTTTAAAAAGCCTTTGACATGGGTTATGTGAGATACCCTCAGCAATCAGTTACTTCCCACGCAAATAGATGGGATCAAGTAGCCATTTTATCAAGAGTGTGTGAGAAGGCCTAGGTAGGTAATGCTCAATTCGGCCTTGAGCCCGTCCACTTAGGTTTTGTCGGGTTTTGCCCAGACCCGATTGTTTAATAAAGAAAAAAACTTGATATTTTCTTATATCAAGTGACAAATGAGACCTTGGAGAAAGGACTTTTAGATTCGATTCTCACTCTAAACTGACCCTCCTATACCCAACCCTTGATCAGGTCAAATTGGAGACCATGATGATAGTGTCACAGTCTGGGGGTTTTTCAACATACAATGGACCAACAAAAGCCGGCAAGCCTCGAAGCTTCTAAACATCTTTAAGTTTCTTGTGTATTCTAGAATATCATTAGGGGAAGGTTAGATGAGAATTGTGTGTTATTTTAGAGTGTTCTTGTAATTCGGAAGGTTCGAAAAGGTTGTCATGTATATAGCATCTCTAGTCACAGCTGTTTGGACTTGTAGACAAGGGGATGTTCTAGGCGATTTATGCTAAAGTTTGAAGCAACTATAAAATTTGAAAGATATCCCGAGTTAGGCTTTACAGAGATAACACTACAATGTAGTGAAGCTGATTAAAACCGGTTTGCTGTCTTGTTGTTATACTCATTTCTGTTCATCCTTTTTTTCACCTTTCCCTTCCAATGGTCAACGTAAAAGTACAAGCATTTCTGGCATCAAACGAAATCTTTACTTGCAATTGATAAATACAAATGTTTCATTACATTCTAGTTTACTTGTAATTAATAAATACAAATGTTTCATTACATTCTAGTTGTAGAATCGACGAGCTTTTTCATTTAAAGAGAAAGCGAAGTGTGGCTTGTTGTCTCCTTTTCAATATCTGCGAATGGGAAGATCCCATCATTTCCTTCCCTTGGGACAATAACTCCCTTCCCCAGTGCTGCTCACTAGAACTTGTCGTTGTGTATGATCCACAGCCAGCCCAAAGAAACTCCCGAAAATATCCCACCCAAGAGAAAAAGCACAAGCAAGTTGCCCAAGGCATTTTGCTCTGGTCCCTGAAAAAAACAGCTCACCCCATTTTGAATCGTAAGTAGAAATTATGGTAAAATAAACACAACTTTAAAACAAGAGATGATGTTCAGCTCAAACCTTGTAGCCTTTGGGTGCTACTGTCATGACACAGACAGTGAGATATCCATTGCTCAAGCCCAAGAAGGAAACGAGCATTATCATCCACCCTTGATCGCCGTACTTTGCCGTGAAGTAGAATGCGGGGACAAGCAAGAAACGGGCGAGAATTGCAATCAAGAGGCCCTTCCGGGACTCTAATTTGAGCCAGCCAATGAGGGGAATGTACCGAGATATGAGATCCCATACATTGTACATAGCAATCAGAACGAGCGCGTACCTGAAACAGAACTGGTGAAGCAAGATTGTAGCGAGTACACAAACCTTAACAGGATGTGACAGTATCTGATATGCTCGAGAATTGTATCATTTACTTGAGGTAGAGAAATTGGCTTCTCTTTTCAATACTCACCATGATCCCAACTGGTGTGTTCCGGTATTCTCATAGAGAAAGCCTGGGAAGATTGTTAGTGTCAAAACATATATAAGATATAGATCAATGGCATAATCTATGTTCTGAAACAATAGTTGTTTGTTGCTCAATCGATCTTCTTTAGAGTCTCCATCCTGCCAAAATTTCAAAGTTTTCAAGGTTTTAGTGACATTAAAAGGAACAACAAATTTTGGAACTACAACAGAGAAAGTTCCGCTGCTATGACACCTGAGTTTGGATTCCAGCGGCAGCAAGATCAGCTGAGACAGTTTTGGAACCTTCTGAGGCCGCCTTCGAGCGGTAGTGCTTCACAATTGGAATCTTAGCAAACCAAGTCGCATACAGAATGATACAGATGAACTCGAAGAATGTGGAGATTGCCAGAAACAGCACTGAAAAACAAATTTAAGATTGGTGAGGAGAGTTCTGCATATTTCTTTCACTTGACAAAGCTGATTATTGCACCATGAGCTTCTTCTGTGTATACGCAGAGCATGACAAACGAAGCTGGGTTTTGCATACTTACCAATAATACCTTATAATTAGAGATGAAAACATGTTATGACATAGAACGTAAGTCCTTAAGGATTGCATGTTATTGGCATGTGACAGATGACTATCAAGCAAAACTAGACGCGCCCGAGTGCTAAAATTCCACTAACAACAAGACTTCTAATGGAAAGGATGAATCTGGAAATTGAGAAGATTTTCTGATGACAACAAAGAATTACATACGAGCTCCCTTGCGAAGTCCGTCATGAGCCTTGTCAAAGGCTGCTTTCGTGATCAGCCTCATACCAGATGTTAGAACTCCTGATGCAGCTATTCCAGCAAAAAACGACTGCATAAAAGAAAATCCACCATAGTTGGAGGTTGAAAGGTCAAGATCTGACTCGAAAGATGTATCTTTAAGGACATAAGTTGCAAAAACAATGCAACAAAAAGTTTAGGAGAGCACCCACCTGCATGAATTCAGGACACATGAAAGACAGATCACCGACCATACCACCCTGAACATGAGCATCGGCCACTCCAAAGCAGGCAACGAGCAAACATATACCGAAATAAGGCCAAACCCCACCTTTCCCTGATGTCGCTAAGTCCAACTATTATGTATGAAATCCAGCAATGGAGTCAATGTAAGATGCTAGAATTCAGGGAAAATAACTTAAATTAGACAATTGCACAAGCCGTGAATAGAAAAATTTTATGCCTTCGGACTACTTACAACTAAGAGAAAGAGTGTACTTAGAGTGAAAAGAATGTATCCAATTATATTCCTCTTCCTCGTATCGACTTTGGATTCATGGTACGCTAAGATAGCCATCGTCCCAATTGCGAATGGTTGATAAACAATGGTAAGTACTCTTGAAGGATGGTAATGCTTCAGCCAACACAAAACAAATAATTAGTGTAGCACAATCAACCTGGGACTTCACATTGCCATGAGCAAATTATAAACCGAAATAAGAAGAGACAAGATATAGAAAGACAAGTATATCGTTTACAAGTCCTAAAAGCACTTCTTAGATGATTTTGTTAAGAACTCGTCCGGAGGTGACACAGCAATCAACCATATCGCAACAAACTCCTATTGCTATCAGGTTGGTGAAGAAGAAATGAACCATAGCCAAGATGACAACAATGGAAGTATTGTTCAGCAGATCGACTTGATTAGCAAAATTCATTGGACACACCTGTTTTCTAGTCAGACACTATCGAGGAAACAATTACTGAGCTGCAATTCTCAGAACTCAACCAAAGTCAAGACTCTTCCATATCAGTATGAGACAGCTAAAGAGAACAGAGTTTACTAAATACAGAACACAAAACAGAGAAATTAGAGTATTGGCTTAAAAAAAATGTGGAAAATTGGGAATAACCCGCAGTGGATTACCGGGAAGACTTTATAGTAATAATCTCCGATGGTCAGCATGCTGTTCCAAGCAACAAGAGACCCAAGTCCAAGGACCCAACAGAACACCATGGCCTTGAACTTCCCCTGAAAAAATTGGGAAATTGACTCTTAACATGTCACTAGTACCCCTGAGCTGGTATTCCTGATAAAACTACAAAGCAAGACAAAAACAAGCGAATTGAGGCACGAACCTCAAGCCTAGCAGGAACCCCAGTTTCGCCAGCAGTGGTCATAGTTGCTTCCCTGCAAAACTCACCAGAGCAACCAAATTCAGCTCACGAAAGATTTCACTTCTGAGTCTGGTCAATCGAAAACTTAGGACGTAAGAGATTGTACAATGATTAAAAAAGGTGTGAGATGGCTACAGCCGAACAGAAACGAAGGCGAAACGAAGAATATCTGCTTCTCTGTATCAAAGAGAGCGCAGAGAAATGAGAAACCGAAGATGCAGAGAGACCTTTTTCTTGGAGGTGCAAACTAGTTTTGGGTGTGGACAGCGGAGCATGGACTGCTGGTAATTAATTGGGGTGGAAGATCAAGCAAGATTCGTCGCCTTTCTGAAGTCCCGTTAAAGTGCACCCAGAGAATCTTCATTATTTTTGGAGGGTTTTTTAAAATTCTTTTGACCTTGGTGGAGCTAACGAGTGTGAGAAAGCGAAACCGAGTTATGGGGTGATCGCTTCCACATCTTCCAATGCGAACGCAAGCCGTTGTTGACCGACGTTGATGGATATGGCATGTGAGCAATTATATAGGAAAATAAAATTTGAAAATATAAAATTTAAAAATGTTTATGTGAGGCATCAATTGTGAAACAGCTCATTTCTTTTTTCTTTCTTTTTACCATAAATTAAGGATCTGATCTTTGGTGGTTACTAGGATTGGTCAAAGTTCTTCGGTAGGTTGACGTCTCAACTAAACATGACGTGTGAAAATTTTGAAGCGTATGAGGCAGTCAAGATCCGTATTTTCAAGCATGTTGAGTTTCTTAAGTGAGATCGAGTCGAGCCCTTGCAACTTATTACTTTAATCTCATTTATCACGTTTTGTAATTTTGGAAACTCTAAAAAGTAGGGCTGGAGTTATGAGGACAAAATTGAGAGAATTATGCATGAAACATCAAGTAACTCCCTTTATTCTAAAAAAAAAAAAAAAAAAAAAACTTTATGGGTCTAGTTAGTGTTTAAAATCTCGAAATTACAAGGGAGGCAAGACGGTAGAATGAATGTAATAATATATTATTTTTTATCTTATCCGAGATGGGTCAATAGTAAGGATCCCCTCCTTTTGTCTTCCACAGAGATCGGCTCATGCACATGGAATTGCATCTAGTATTAAAAAAAGAAATGCTTTAACTATGGTCATCAATATATAAATAAGTAATAAATTTTGAAGAAATTTCAACTAGGTGGTGACTCGTTATATTCAGGGAAGTGGGGACACAATAGAAAAGGACAAATAGAAAATGGCCAGTCAATGGCATGAGAACTCAAAGGAAACGCCAAATACAAGAAATAATCCGAGCCATGTCTTCTGCTATAGCCGTCATTTTCGTATATAGCCAAAAGTTTGTATTCGAGAATCAATATGGGCGGAAAGATCTTGCTCCCTGCATTTCACACTTTTTAGCCCTAAAAGGAAGGGGGGAGGGGGGAGGGGCAGAGAGGACCACAAAGGTTCTTTTGAGATTCCATTGTTATCCTCATGATTTTTGGCGTGAGACTGTTCATGCAGTAGGTGATCCGCTTTGCTTATCTGGAAAGGCTTCGATTTTCTATCGTGACCGATGAGATATAATATTGGTAGAAACTTTTGAACGGAGTTGATGTCTACTTTACTTTATCTTTGTGTATAAGAATTTTATCGTTCTCATCTAATAAAAGCAGTTTCTATCTGCTGTTTCAGCTACCAATTGACATGCAATGACAAAAAAATTTGAGGCCTGTCACGTCAGAAATATCAAATGAAATTATATATAGGATAAAATATTCATACGACATGTTCATATATATGTTTATATATACAGATTAACAACTATGGGATAATTCCCAAAAAAAAAAAGAAGATTATACAACAGTACTCCTAGATTAACGATTAGAATACCATTTTTTGTATGTCTCATGTTTCGGGATTTGCACTTCTAGTTGTACTTTTTTTGTTTTTTTTTGTTGATCCTACTTTATTTCTATTCTAACGTTTATTCTCAGACTTTTGTCCTGCCTCCTTGTAGGACGTGGGAGTCGAAACCCACTTCTGAAACTATAGCTAGGGCTGAGCGTGGTTCCCGAGTAGAACCGGGAATCGGAGAATCGAGCCGGTTTGGTTCCCAGTTCTAAAGGGACCGATTCCGGTTCCCGGTTCCTTTTTTCTTGGAATCGACGGTTCCGGTTCCTATGGGAACCGGACAAAATTGGAACTGGGAACTAGATTAGGGTTTCTAAAACCTAAAAGGTAGAAACCCACTTCACAGTTCCCAGTTCCCACTTCAATCGAATTAATTTGTGCCCTTCTCTCGTTCTTTGCCCAACCCTTGTCCCCGACGCCACTTGCCTCGTCCCTCTACCGGTCACCGCTCGTCTTGCCACTCTGCTGGTCGACGCTCATCTTGCTGCTTTGCTGGTCGCTTCTTCCTTCGTTGTTCTGCTAGTCGCCACTCGTCCCGCGGTTGGTCATCGTTCGTCCCTCCACTAGTCGTCGCTCATCCCGCCACTTTGCTAGTCGCCGCTCATCTCGCCGCTGGATGCCGCTCGCCTCGTCCCTCTGCCGGTCGCCGCTCTTCTCGTCTTGCAGCCTGTTGCCGCTCGTCCCGCCATTGGTCGCCGCTCGCCTCGTCCCTCGGCTAGTCACCACTTGTCTCGTCCCTCCGCTGGTCGCTGCTCGGCTCATCCCGCCATTGGTTGCCGCTCGGCTCGTCCCGCCGCTAGTCACCGCTTGCCTCGTCCCTTCGCTGGTCACTGCTCATCTCACCACTGGTCGCTGCTTGTCTCGCCGCTGGATGTTGCTCACCCCCCGACGACGCCCTTGACGACAATGCCCCGCCCTTGCCTCCCTCGATGCCGCTCTCACCGCCCTTACCAACTTGGGTAATCCATTCCTTCTTGTTCTCTTCTTTTATTGGAAGGGGTTGTCATGGTGGTTGTTTCTATACTTCTACTGATGTGAGTTTATCTGTTCTTTTTGCTCTGATTTCAAATCAATTCGTTTCTAATTTGGATTCGTTTTTGATTTGGATTTTGTCAATTGTTTGAACGAAGGATTCGGTTGTTGTTAGACATTGAAGACCCAATTTGCTCGAGTTTTCTGGGTTTTTTTTCGTGAAGTGCTCTATCTTCTAGATAATTGATTATTGTTGTCTAGGACATTCTATGAGATATAAGTCAATATGATGACTATTGTTTGGCTATTGTTTGCAATGACTCAAATTTCCTTGATTGCCATTCATTATAAGCGCAACAGCACTATAAGGAGGGCTAACATTAAGGGGTTGCCATATTATTGTCGAAAATTATGATATCAATGTACTCTCTGCATTATAAGCAGGGCTAGCATTGGGGTGCAAGTGCTGTTACGGTGAGATACTTCTTTCCTGGCCCGAGCTCGATTTTATTATCATCTCAATTGTAGGATCTATGACAAGATAGGATACCCGGATCACGTATGGTGCATACTATATTTGAATGGATTTGCAAGCCTCGATTGCGAGAGATTAGGCTTGGTATGCATTTCTAGATCCTTTGTGTTTGTGCTCTTCGATACTTTAATAGAGGTGGATGTTTATCTGCTTTCATTAACATTCCAAGTAGGAATTGACAATGGTCCAAGATGAGTTGGAACATGGATATTCAATATGTTAACATTAGCTATCCATACAATATGTCCAAAAGTTTTATGGAGTATTTTGAGGGTCTTATGTATGAACACGTGAATTTCATATTTTCTGGTGTTCTCATGCTCAAGTACCTATTAGTTGATTATGTTGTTTTCCATTTCTAGAGAGGTGGCTGGTCTATATTTGTGTAGTTTTTTCACTTCTCAGTATTATTTTTTTCTTTTTTGGGAAGAGAACAATTCATAGCAGGACTTGATATTCCTCTACTTTCTATCATAATTTATACTTGCCAATCTAATTGTAGGAGCATTTGTGGGCATCTTTCTAGTTTCCTGTATTTTCAGATCTTAGTCTAGCACTAATTCTGCCCTTCTTATATTATGCAGGAGAGCATATATCCACCGTTGAATACAAACCACTACAAAATGGGTCCATCAGAATATGGTAGTAATTAGTGGATAGTCATGGGCAAGCCTATCATGAGATTAGAAGACCTATGGTTAGCTCTTCAATGACTAATAAGTAAACTCCTGCAATAAACGGTGGATGGGAGGGGAATGCAAATAGTGGATCTTTACAATAGGGCATCAACCTTATTGTTGATAGTGTAAAATTATTTTTTTGCAAGTACTGTTTAAGATTTTATTTTTTTAACCTCATTAGAAGGTGATTAAGCATTGCCTAATTCTCATCATAAGTCACTGGCATGGTTTTTCATGGCATAATTCTCATTATTGTTGCATTCATTTCCCTTTTTTAAAACTAAAAATGAAATCGAAAAAAAAAAAAAAAAAGAACCTGTTGGAACCTGGAACCGACCCCAGAACCTGTGATAGGGTAGGTTCCAAGTTCTTGGTTCTGACGGGTAGGTTCCAAGTTCCAAAAAATGAGGAACCTGTACCCGAGGGTAGGTTCCAGGTTCCAACCAGAACTTGTGAGGAACCGGGAACCGCTCACCCCTAACTATAGCGTCCCCACCCCAACCCCCCTGAGAAGGTGGGGATTCGAACCCCCCACCTTGTATTTAATGAGGATGTTTCTTTGGAGTTCCATTGGAAACTTTAAGCTTTGCGGGGCTCAGTGGTTGGTCTTTATATATTAAAAAGCCAAAATAAGGCAATCAACTTTTGTTGATTTAAGCTGAAATAACTTAGGTTGATGTGACATTTGTTCTTGAGTAAAGAAAATTAATTCACTAAAAGGCCAAAATTATGAAGTCTCGTTTGTTCCGAAAAAAATCCATCCAAAAACATTTTCCACATTTTTTGATTTTTGAATCGCTTAGAAAAATAAGTCAAAATGGAACATTTCTTTCATAACCAATGAAAAATCTATATTGAAATTCAGATTTTTCCTCATTTAAAAATTATAAATTAATTTTCAAAATATAACTAAGCACTTGGCAATTAGACTTTGGGCCTTGGTGCTAGGACATGAGGACCTCGATGCGTGTGCTTGAGTCCTTAACGGCTAAGCTTAGGACCTGAGACCTCAATGCCTAAGCTTAGGTCCTTGAAGGTTATCTTGTGTACCTAGCTCCTATTCCCAAATCATTGGCACTTGAGCTCAGTTCCTCATTTGCTAGACTCAAATCCACAAAGGCTGCGCAAATCCCCTAAGGTTGAGTCTGAGATCTCTATGCCTGTGATTGGGCCCCTAGTGGTTGGTGTAGATACCTAGATCCCACACCCAAGTCATCAACGCCCAGGGCAAGGCCCTCGGTGCTCACACTCATGTTATAACTGGTTGGGCCTAAGAAACCCTAGTTTCTATGACTAGGACCCTAGTGCCTAGGCTTTATGGACCTTAATGGCCACGTCCAACTCCCTTTAGATTAAGGCCTAGTTTGTGACATCCTAATTTTCAAATCTGATTTCGATGAGATGAAATGAGCTTTTCATCGATGTGCCTATAGCCTTTTTCTTTGAGTTGGCCACTCATGAGTTAACTAGCTTATTAGGTGAAGCCGTTAAGGAATCTAAACGCAATAGACTTGAGAATTTGACCAAGAATTGACTGCTCGACCATGCTAATTTGCTAGGGTCCATTACGGCACCGTCAAAATCAATTAGATATTGGAGATAGGTCGATTCGATAGAGGTATGTGATTAGTTCCACATAATTGCAAAATTTCTGTCGAATGGCACTAGACCAATTTTGTCATTTTCGTACCCAGTGTCCGTATTTGAAATCTCAAGATTTTTACAACAACCGAGAGTTGGCAATGTGTTGAAGATGTACAATGTGGCTCAAAAGTAATCGACCATAGGTCAATTGCACTAAAAATTCCTAAAAACTACCTAGTAGGTTGAGACGTGCTAAAATTGCGTCAAATTGAAATTAATCGCGAAATTGAACTTGATTTCAGAAATTGAAAATTCTGTCATGTCACGATTTATTTTAGGAACGTCAACTCATCCTTTGAAGAATTTTTAGTGAGCCTGAGATTTTTACGGAAAATCGATTCGAACGATTTGGAAAATAACAGAAATTCGGATTAGCCAAATTGAAGGGATTTTTACTTCCAAACTGAGCTATTCAGTGAAGAGAACTTGCAGAAATTTTATGGGCTTTTTTCTTCATCAAATTGGACATCGAATTGGAGAAATTAGAGAAGAAATTGAAGCTCAATTGATGAAATTTGGAGCTTGGATGGGGGCTGGAATTTTAGCATCAAAATTTAGTTATTTGTGGGTTAATTTGCTAGAAAGAAATATGGGACAAAGCTTTCAATTGAGGGGATAAATGTTGTTGACTTTACCCCTTTTTCCTATCTTTTTGATCAAGTAAAGCCAGCTGCCCTCTCGTCGTTGTCTCTCTCCTTCACCGCCTCATCCATTCCTTCTTCTTCGTGTGTCCCTTTCTCTCGACCACTCTTGCTTCTGCTTTTCATTTTTTTCCTTCGACCTTGCAACCCACCGAACCCAGCTACTTTCCCCTCCATTTTGCTGCCGCCTCACCCCATCTTCACGCGGCCACTCTTCCAGCAGCTGCCGAGTCCAAGTCTTCCATCTGCTCGGTCAACTTTTCCCCCCAACGAAGACCCCTACCATTCCACTGAGTTCCCTTTGCTACCTATCGCGACCTACCCTCGGGGGGAGGGAACAGGTTTAGGGGTATCGCCTAAAAGACGGGCCTAAGGCCTGCGATTAAGCGTGGGCTCTCCCAAGCCCATACCTCGCGTGACATTGGGATATTATTTTTTTAAAAAATTTTGCACAAAAGGAGTCGCCACTAGCCTATTGGGGTCGGCTAGAAACCAAGTGAGGCATGGGAGCGTGCCTCACTTCCTACGCAACCAGAGAGTCTAGGATCGGGGACTTGATTACACTAATTAACCAATTAGTGCCCTTTCGGTACCTAATCTTGTTCATTTTAAAAGAAATGATTTTTATCGGGCGATCGAATTGATTTTGTACCTATCCACTAACATGTGAGGTGGCCATGCAGTGCACAATCATTAAAATAACAACCATAGCTACCAGGATCCTAATTGCAGCAAAATTAACACAAGTAACTAAACAATGCAAACGTAGTCAAATATATAAATTAAACATGCAATATAATTAATGTGCAAATAAATAAAAGCCTAATTACATTAAAAAAGGAATACATGACAAATCCTAACCGAACCCCATCATTTTTAGATTTTCGAAAATTTTTTATTTTTTATTTATTTTTAAATTTTTTTTTTTGTTTTCAATTTTTTAATAATTAATTTTTTTATTTTTTAATTAATTTAATTTTTTTAAAATAATTTTTAACTTAAAAAGGGGCGAACCGGGTCATGAGACCCGACCCAACTAAACAGACCCAAACCATATTGTATCGTGTTAAACTAAAAATATTAACCCTAAAAGGCCGTTCGGAATTAATTATAAAAGCCCATGAATTTTTTTTTTAACTCTTTTTCTAGCCCACATCAGAAAACCCTAGTGCACTTTTTGCATTTTTTTTCTTTTTATTTTCTTTTAATTCTTTTCTCTTTTTTATCCTTTTCGGTTTTGTCTTTTTGTGTTGCACTCTTTCTCTACAGAAAACCCTTCCACATTCGAAATGCTGCACTTCTTTTGGTTTTACTCTTTTTTTTTTTTTTACTTTTCTTTTTCTTTTGATTTTCTTTTTATTATTCTATTTTTGGTTTTTCTTTTCCCTTTTTTTTTTTTATTTCTTTTTCTTTTAGTCTTTTGACACTTTCACCGAACACCCCCCATCTACTGTCTTTTCTTCTTTTTTTGGGTTTTCCTTTTCCTCTCTTCTTTTTTAATTTTGGTTTTGTTATTTTCTGGCTTTTCTTTATTCTTTTTTTTTTTGCTGCTTCATTTTCTGCACTCCTCATTCCCGAAGCTAGCCTTCGCTCTCGCTTCCCTATTTCTCTTTTTTTTAAAACTTTTCGCTGCACCTTTTCGCTTTTTCTTTTTTGTTTTCTTTTTACCTTTCTCTGGTCTTCTTCTTCCTGCGACTTCTGCACGCCCAAAGTTACCCAAACCCGCTAAAGTTAAAGTGAAACCAGCCCCATTAAACTCCTCTAACCCAACCGATGAAGACACGATGGAGCTCAAAAGTCCATAGACCATATTCCCATCATCCAACATCCGCATCCAAATATTATCTCTAAAACAAAAGCCGCGCTAACCTACAGCAACGCCCTTTTTAATTTGACCAAAATAAGCTCAAAACCATCTCTTACTGACCACTTTATTCGGCCTCACGCGGTTTTCTTGCTACTGTTATTGCAGAACAAAAAAAGACAGAAGATTGAATGTGAACTTCTGGCAATCAAAAGGCTAATAACACTTCCAAACCAACATAACCGAGATTCCATCATCACCCGTCCACCATCTACTCTCGCTTATGAACATGCCAACATTTACTGCACGAAGACCACAAAGGCATCGAACAAGATTCCACAAAAGGGAAAAACACATCGAACCACAGCATGTGTTGAGATTAGTAAAACATCGCCATTAAGCAAAACCTATCACTACACATTTCAGTGACTAAAAATCAGAGGAAAATATGTTCTCTTTGAGACATTTCAACAAACGATCAGCATACATAAATGAATCAAAGGATTCTCATACTTGATATGGACTTGACACAAATTTAGACGTCTATCGACATATACCAGGACATCGAAAAGCTTTCGTGGAAGACCAGTGGGACCGGAGTTCGTGCGAACTGGTCAGCCGCGAGCTCCGGCCTGAGACCTCGAAAAGAAACGCACGGCTTTGGGAAGCCTACTTGGTTTGGACAGCGAGTAACGGGTGTGCTCTAAGTGACGGCGAAACGTTCTCTCAGGCTCACTCTCTCACTCTCCCTCTTGTGGGCGTTCTGGTGACCTCCCAAGGCCTGTGAGTTTGCAAACGTCTTGGCAGAGTACGGGCACTCGAAGAGCTTCTTCGGTCAGTGCGTGTTGGAGGTCAAGACCAACGACGATCCCTCTTCTTCGTCTCCGTTCTCACAAGCGGAGATCGTCGTTAGGTCAAACCCGAACAACTTGACCCTTTTCTTCTGCTGCTTCTGGTTCAGACCGCGAGCAAAGGGTGTGCTCCAGGTGACGGCCAAAAACTCTCTCTGTCTCCCTCTCTTGCCCTATGTCTTCGGTCCGGGCGTTTTTGTGGTGTCCCCCACCCCTCCTCTCGTCGATTCTTCTCCTCTGGTATTTATGCTCGATCGGCAAGCGCACATGGCTTCGGCAGCTGCCAGCTTGCCGGTTGGACTGCATCCCCAACCCGTGGATCACGCCGCTCGCCTGTCGCTGATCTCCCTGCTCCACCTGTTGCTGCTCTGTTTCTGTTCCTCTTTTTTTGCAGGTCTTGCAGCGAAGACTAGTTGGGGAAGACAACTAAGTTGCTCGCGGGCTGGGCTAGAGGAGGAGATGGGCTGGGCCCTGCACAGGGAAAAAGAAAAGGAAAGGAAAGGGGGCGGGTCGGGCCAAGGCTAGATTCGGCCCGACCCGATCGATTTCGTTTTTTTTTTGATAAAAATAAAAAAATAATAAAAAGTATATATTAATTAATTTTTTTTTTTTTTCCTTTGATTGATTTTTTTTTTTTTTTTGCAAAAATAGGTGTCAACACTACCGAAGCCACCTCCACCATCTTGTGTCTTTGTTTGCTTGGTCAAATTCCACCTAGCAGGAGGCCATGACGTTGATTGCCAACTGCCGCCTCATCCATTGCCTTCTGCCTTCACGCCCACCAGCCCGGCAGCACTTCATCGAAGCTGCTTCTCCTTTTCGTTGCCAGCATTCCATCTTGTCGTAGCACCCACCAACGCCTTCACGTCCGCAAGCTTAACCCAGCCCAGCGAATTCAGCCCATCTCGTCTTCTCTTTCTGCATTGAAGCCAGCCCATCAATTGAGCTCAACAGCCCACAGTTCGGCCAGAATCAGCCCAGCAGCCCACAGTGTTCCAGCCCGTCTTTAGCCTTTGGTCCAGCCCACTTGGAGCCTAGCTTGCAATTCAGCCTAGAACCAAGCCCAACAGTTTGCTGTGGGCTTGTAAGGTTTTTTAGCCTTGCCTAAGTTCCCCTCGGCATCGTTGTGGGCTCAAGCTTTGGCCGCCGTTGCGCCGCTCTCGTGGTGAACCAATTTTCGTGCTAAACCGGTGAGTTTATGCACTAAACTCTACTTAGTAGGCTAATGACGTTTAATGGGTGTTTAGTTTAGGTTAATTAGGGATTAGGTGGTTAGTTAGATTAGATTAGTGATTTAATTAGTTAATTATGCATGTTAGGTGGTTCGAATGGTTAAATTAGAGACTAGATAGAATGCATTATTTATCTAGACAGGTTTGGGAATTTTTCCGGCCCGTTTAGGTGGTTGATTTAGCAATTATGGCCTAAGTGAGTATTTTTGGTATTTAAATTGAATTATTTAATTATTAAATATTTTTCGGGAAATTAGATCGGGATAGTCGGTGATCGGAATTTCGTGCCGATTGCAATGGTATGTTTAGTTTCTCTAATCGAGTGTTAATTTATGCAAATTGAGTGCTGATTGGAATTTTGGTTATTTATTCCAAAATTTGTGAATTTCAATATTTATTCAGAAAAACCCGGGTGTCGGATTTCGACACCGAAAATGGTTTTACATACTATATAAAATAGTGGGATTTTAAAAAGGAAGTATATCAGTTTTTCCTGTTCGGTATGACCGTGTACCCACATACGACTATTTTCACCGGGTGTTTTTAATATGAAGAAAATAGGCTAGGATTACTATTTTAATGGAGGCATTTGAGTGTAATGCATGGTGTCTTGGGCCGAGATTGATTGGTCGTGTGTTGGTTAAGAGAACCTATCCCGGGATGTTAAGCTGGACGTTACCCATTCATTGGGACTCGGGTTGCAATAGATTCTTGACCTTCGGGAAAGTTGTTTTGAAGATGTAGCCGTGCTCAATGGGGTGAGACGACGCCTGACAATGCCAAAAGACTGCCAAAATTAGAGTTGGCCATACCCTTGAGGGGTGTAATTAACAATTGGAACGCATGGTTGGTTGAGTTAGTTGAGCCTAATTATGAGACAAAACCGTGTGGCATAGTATGTGACGTGTCATAACGGTTTTGCTTTATAATCGGGACCCTTGTGGTTTATTGAGTTGAGTAAGGCATTTCAATTGTTGTGTGCTGTGATTTTGTGCCTTGTGTGCATATGAACTATGTTGACCTGCAGGGTGGATCTGAGACGAGGTAAGTCTCTGTGGTTGTATGATTATGTGGTTAGGATGCCTCTTGGCGTATCACCCTCCTAATCGGGGTTTAGAGCGTGAACTTGCTGAGATTTATATCTCACCTCGTCATGGGCTCATTTCTTTTCAGGACCATAAAGTGGAGGACCTGGAGCCGAACTGAGGTGATCTGAAGTGTAGGTCAGTTAGGACCACTTCTTTTTGGAGAGCGTAGTCTTTTGGTCATAGACTTTGTACATGACTCAGTATGTTTATAAAAGCGTGTTTATTTGTGAATTTGTTTCGTGCTTTTCTATCCCAAGCTATTGATGTAAGGGGATTAGTGATTTGCTTCCGCATGCGTATTAAAATGAAAGAGTCGGCGACTCGTCCTGGAAAGTCGCACAAATTTTATCGACCACCGAGGAATGGGCGTGCACTCGAGGATCGGGCGTGACATAGTCCTAGACACTCAAGCCGAGGTTCTTAAAACTTGGGTCTAGGACCTAGTAGACGAGCCCAAGTAACCCAAGGCTGCTACACCCATGACATTTCATAAGAGGGAAAAAATAGATTGCCTAGGGTCTATAATAATATTTATGTAATGAAAATTTAATTCAATATAATATAGCATGTGCAGCCCTTACATCAAACATTAAATAGTATGTATCTCTATAAGGGAATTAAAGTAAAATTTCCTTTCTAAATAACAAGAAATAATTTTAAGTTCATTTTCATATTTTAATTGAACACCAAAAATATTGTTGTTTTTCCAAATAGTGCCAATTTTTTCGTAAAACAAATGGAGTATAAATATTATAGAATTTTACAAATATATTTGATATCTTTAGATTTACATTATAGCAAATAGTGTATATATTCCGATTTGTTTCATATGATTTTCCACCTCTAAATCGATCCACAAAGTTCACATCTGTTCATAAAATTGTTAGCAATTTTGTTGACCTAAATTGAGTTGAAGGCAAGTTTAATGGCCTCTAGTCTTAATGTTTTGTTATACTATGTAGCACTCTCTAGTGTTTGGTCATTTTTGCACTATAGTAGGTTTTTGTGGAAAGGGCTATAACTTTTGTGAGAATATTTAAATATTAAACCATAATTTTATCTAACAACTTAGATTTTTAGAACTATTGATAATGGTTCTATAAAATCTGTTTAAGTATCAAAGCAGGAGATTTTGAGATCAAAATTTTCTAGTAAGCTAAAAATCTAGCCTGCTGTTGACACCTAAATTTTGGCGACCCGTTTAGTCATTTATTGCATTAAAAATTGGGGGGTTAATTTTATCCCTAAAAAAAAATATAGTTAATTGCATAACATATAGTTTTAGGAGCATTTATTATTATTCCTGCATTTGCATTAGACCGGCGGATGGATTTGAATTAATTTAGCTAGTTGGACTAAGCCTGTGATGAAGAGAGTTCGGACAAGCCCATGAATGAGAGTGATGTAGTGCTTTAGATGGGATATTTGAAGCTCACGCGTAATCAAGAAGATATCGCATCATTAAACTCGGGAATGATATTGACATATCCTACTAATTTCATCAATATGAAAGAATGGAAAGGAAAGAAAGTTTCGTTTAAAGAAAATAGGCGAGAGGAGCATCACTGCACTTGAATGGCTCGTCCCCAGAGAGCATATATTTAGCCATTGAAAATTTGGTCAAGTCATCCAAAGATTGACCAATATCTCTGCTAAAGAAAATAAGGCAAGGATTTTGACGAAAGAGTATTGTCTTGCGTGGGACGTAAATTTGATCTCATTATTTCGACAATATATCCTTTTGAAAATATTTATTGTTCAAGAGGAAGGAAGGTCTGCACGAATGGTCTCTTTGAATATCTCTATACAAGAATTGGTACTATGAGAAGTTTGGTCGGCGTGGACCATATATTCAGTGAATATATTTTTTGTCTTAAGACAAGAAATAGGTGCTGTCAAGGAAGATTCCAAGGGTCCAAAAGAAGAAACAAAATTTTGTTTTCTTTCCTTGATAGTTCAATAGCAGAGGAGACCAGGCAGGATATAGGGGGCGACCAAAAAAAAGAGAGGACGGACATTCTCGACGATGGGGGGAGCGATTTTTTTTGGAGCACATAATATATAATGCACATAGAGAGAACACACGAGAGAAAAGGGAGATCTTGGAGAGGGAGCGGCTCTTGGGGGGATACTTTCGTTCTTTTTATTCTTCCTCCGTCGCTGGTTCTCTGGTATACCTAATGGGAGACTTCTTCGTTTAAGCCGTCGCCCCTGTTTGGAGATCTGGGCTCAAGATCGTTCCTTTGTCTGTGGTGCCGAGATCTGAAGATCGGCCAATAAGGAATCTCCAGAAGATTGCTCGGTCAAAGTAGTTGAGTTTTTCTCTTCTTACATGGTGCAGTCCTTGGAATTCCAATTGTTTCTGCCATTCATCGCCGTCCAAGACCCACGAAATCAATAAACTCCAGCGGCAACTCGTCTTCTCGCGTGACTAATAACTGCGACACACTCGATCGTGATGGTCTCTCCTTGCCAAGAAGCACCCCGTCAAGCCAAGCCACCGCACGGCCACCGACGCACTCGAGCCGAGAAGTCCACATCAACTTCAGCGAGGTCTCTTGTGATTGCAGCATTCAACGATCACTTGCGGTAGCTTTAAAAAATATTGGATTTCCCGAGAGTCCCCACCACCTCTTCACCGTGTCGAGTCTGTCCAATTTCGACAAGCAAGTGTTTGAACAAGGTAATAATTTTATCTTAGTCAAGATTCATATATTTCATTGCCCTACTCGAATTATTGCATTCTTGATTGAACTCTCGAATGATATCCACATAATATCGATTAGCCTTTTAAATTGGGAAATTTTCCTAATTTCGCAACGTACATATGATTGACGGTCCGATTTCATGCTCGAAATACGACCCGCAATCATACGGAAAAATCACCAATCCGATCTCATGCTCGAGATACGATTCGTGATTTTATTTAAAAATTGGCCAATCCGATCTCATGCGCAAGATACGATTCGTCAATTTATTTCCCAAAATTAAATGGGCATGGATGATATCTTTCTTGATTTGGTGCGGTGTTGTTCTTGATGCCTTTATTTGATTGCTCCTGTAAAAGAAAAACCCAAAAAATATATATTTGAGTTCGATTAGGTTCACGTTAGAATATTACTTGTTTTAGGGTTATTTTGCATGTTTAGAATAGGAAATTTATTTATTTCGAATTCCCTAAATAAAAACAAAAAGAAAGCATATTCATTTAGAATGTTAGTCTTTTTATTATTTGATTCGCATGTTAAATTTTAATTTCGAAATTAAATAAAAAAAAAACATCATGTACATATCATATAGGATTAGGGCATCTTTTGCATGTTATTGCATATTAGGGTAAGATTGCATGCTTAATTTTACTTCCTAATTAATTTTAAGTTTAGATAGATTTTTTTAGATAGATTGCATCCTAGGATTATTTGGGTTAAGATAATATTTTAGTTTAAATTAGGATTCAGTTTAACCTAATTCCTAATATAAATTGAATAGGATCTTAACCTAGCTAAATAATTCTCACATTTTTTATAATTTCGAATTTCATAAAAAATCCAAAAAATGTCTTAGGATAAATTACTTCCCTTTTTTAGGATAAATTGCATTTTTTTTTTAGGAAAAAGAAAAAAGAAAAAATGTCATGAACATGTCATTTAGGATTAGATTAAATGAAATGCACGTCATTTAGTTTTTTTTAGGCCTATTTAATTAGAAATTGCCTATCAATAGAATTAGGTCATTTATATTGCATTTAATTATTGCATTTCTTTAGGATTTACTCTATTCATGTCATATAATTTAGATCATATTGCCATGTCATGTAATTTAGGTCATGTTGCCATGTCATATTAGATTACTAGCATGCATTGCATATTGATTAAGTTCCCATTCAATTAAGTGAAAATTAAAAAATGAAATTGCGTGTTAATTAGAAACCATATCTAGGGTTGTTGATGTGGATTTTAATTTAACATTGCAGATACTTTCGTTGTTTTGAGGTAAGTTTGCGATTTATTTATTGTTTATCTGGGTGTTAAATTGGTGGATTGCGCATCCGCATGATCACTTCACATGTTAGGGAAATAGATTTAAAATCAATTCAAGCTGCTTGCCAAACATTTTTTAAGAATGGTACCAAAAGGGCATTAGAGAAATCTAGCGTAACCAAGTCCCCGTACCCATAGTCTCTGGTTCGTAGGAGTAAGTAAACCTCCCGTTGCTTTACTTGGGTTTCTAATCGACCCACCAAAAATAGATTAGTGGCGGCTTCTAATTGAAAATCATTTGCATGTTAAGAACTCAAACCTAAGTTGCGAATTGGTATGGGCTTGGGAGAGCCCGAGTTAAGTTTAGGCTTAACAATCCATTAGCCAAACCCTAGGTGGTACATCGGAAAAAATTGGTCGTGACACCTACATTTTAGGGGAAGAGTATATATGGCTTTTTGTTATACAGAAGGTAATGAAATACAAATTATCTCCTAAAATCAAACACCCTTATTTTGTCACCTAACAAAGTCTGAGATAACTTTGTAGGAGGCTGTGAATAGAAGGCAATATATAAGCGCTTCTATATTCCAAGATATCATATCAACATGAGGTCAATTTATTTACTCGAGAAGAAATATCACATCAACCGGGGTGAGAGGAAAATGTCTATATAAACTTTTTTTTTTGAGTAATTTTACTCTAATAAATATGTTTATAAATACTAATAGGATAAAATAAGCTGGCATTGTAATATAGTAAAGAAAAATGGTATAAAACTCAAAAGCGAAGCAATAAATAAAATTACACAAAATCCTAAAATTACGTTTCATTAATTATTAAATTTTATTTATTTTTATTCCATATTTGAGCGGGCCAAGTTACGCCTCAAGGCCCTTGCCCAAGCTCGGGCCACCCTCTCACTAAATCCTGAATTTTTGTCCAAGCTTGCCGACTGAATCCAAAATGTTCATCCAAATGGTCCATTTTGTGGGAAGACTTAATCATGCTCACCAATCGCCCAATTGGTGATCAGGTCGACCCCCGAGGTAAAAAATAAAAGAAAGGGACAAAGTAGAGGAGACTGAGATCATGGGAGGAGAAGAAGTGGAGAAAATGGTTGATATCAAAGTACCGTATGATTTTCTATCGAGTGAGCAAGAAAATCTATCAACGAAATTTTATGTAATGTCATGAAAAACTCGATAAGCAAAATCTGACAACATGAGAATTGAAATATCTGAAATCACTCCAATCCAAGTTGTTAATAAAAAGATAGTTTAGCCAATTAATTTAGTAGCAAGGGCGTAGAAAGCTAGGACAGGCTGACCGCTAGGCCAGGCAAGATTTGTGAAGGCCTAAGTTATTATATTATTCTTTGTCAGCATAAGCCCGTCCACTCAGGTTTTGTCAGGTTTTGCACCGCCCCAATTATTTCATGAAGAAATATTTTTAACATTTGCTCATATGACGTGGAGGAAGGATTTTCAAAGGTTTGGTTACCAATTCGAACCTACCCCACCTGTCGCTTGGGTCCAGTGGATGCCATGATGATAGGGAACGTGTTGTGCTCCCGCGCTTGGCTGGGATGACCATCTCCTGCACCGAAATGCATTCCCAAAGCTGGTGACCCTCATGATGACAATAAGCCAATCCTAAAGTTGCATATTTTCTGCATCATTGCACTTTCTTCTTCCTCGACTCTTTACTTGAGATTATCTTTTAATACAGGAACTAAGTAGTCAACTCTTCAAGAGGGTATCTTCCCCTCCACTTGAATCATTTGATTGATTCCCACGAGACTTGTTAGCTTACAGTACACCGCGGTATCGAATTAGATTAATTTGGACATGAAGTAGACAGTACGCTAAGAATGCTTAAGCTTTTTCTGTGCACGTTCTATTCATTCGAACTATAGGAGAACCAGGAAGTTTGAAAAGTGTATCATACATATTGTATCGAGATTGGGTCGATGGTGAAGATCCTATCATTTGTTTTCCACAGAGATTAGGTCATGCCCACGGGAATGCATCTTGTTAAAAGATTGCTTTAACTTAGGTAATTCCTATACAATTATATTCTGAATTTGAAGAAATTTCAATTGGGCGGTGACTAGTTATATTCGGGATGATTAGAAAATGGCTAATCAACGGCAATAGAGCACAGAATAAACGCCAAATACAAGAAACGTGAGCGAAAATTTTTTATTCGATTTGGAATCAATATGGACGAAAAGATCATCCTTCGCTGCATTTCATGTTCACACCCTGTAGCCCCAAAAGGAGTACCTTACAATGATTATCCAAAAGCAGAGAGAGAGAGGTGCTTGCGCTGCAGATAGTGAATTTCACAAAGCTTCTTGTTCTCCATAACTGGGCGATTACACTGGCGTTGACGGCGTCGATCTGGTAGTACCACATATGGTCCGGCAGAGCCTCGTCTTCCTTCACTGTTGGACTGTCGATCGAATTTTCCTGGAAAAGGGATATTGCCGGGAAAATTTTGAGGAGAAAGTTCTGATCTTTGGATGAAAATCAGCAGACCAAGAGGTGGGTTTTGTGCCTTTGTGGGTGACAAAAAAAGGATTGTAAGCATGAGATGTGGGTATTTATTTTGGGAGAAAGATGCAGAGATTCAGATACAGTGTGTGGGGACTGGCGTTCTTCATTATTGCGAGGAAACCGAGAGTCTAAATTGGTATCGGAAACTTTGAGATTGTGTTTCTTTTTTTTTTTTTTTTTGGTCGGAGTATAAATTTATTTAATAAAAAGAGTTCAAACATAAGTGCTCGCTAAGGGTGCATCAAAACAAAGTGTGAAATGGAATTTTCGACTCATCCTGATAAAACGAAATGGGCTTTTCGTCAGCGTGCCTATGGTCATTTTTCTCTGAATTGATCACTCATGAATTAACTAATTTATTTGGTAAAGCCGTTAAGGGATATCCACGGTAAAATCCCTAAATGCTACTTGGTAGGTTAGATTGGACTAAAATCACGTTTGGTCGATTTTAACCACAAAATTGAATTTGGTTTTGGAAATCGGACGTTTGAATGTGTTACGGTTCATTTATAGGACATCGTTTTGTCTTTCGGAGAAATTTCGTTGAGTTCGGGATTTTTACGGAAAATTACTTCGGATGATTCGAAAACGAATGAAATTCGGATTGGCCAAATTAAAGGGATTTTTGGCCTCCTTACCAAGTCTTTTGGTGATGGGGACTTGTAGAAATTGTGTGGGCATTTTCATCAACAAAATTGGACATCAATTGGATGAGTTAGTGAGGAAATTGAAGTCCAAATGTGTGAAATTCGGAGCTAGGCATGGGGTGCAACATTTGTCATCAAATTGGATTAATTGTGGGAAATTAAGTACTAGAAAGTATTATGGGACCATAGGATAAACTTGAAAGACTAATTGGACAACCTAAAGATGATTTTATATTTTTATTGTTGACTTTTTCTCCTTAATTCTTCAATCTCCCCAGCACGTCTCGGCCGTTCCTCCCCTCTTCGCTGCTTCGGTTCCTCTTTCATTTCCTCGGCGCTGCCCTCTCCACATCGCTCTCTCTCTCTCTCCGCCAGCATTTGCTTTCATTTCCCTTGAAGTTCGAAGACCGCCCGTAGCTTCTCTCTCTCCTGCTGCCCTCCATCTTCGACCGACCAGCCTTTGCAGCTTCATTCATCTCTTTTTCGGTTTTCCTTTGAAGAAGTGCCAGCACTGATCCACCAGCCTCTGTCTTCCACCACCGATTGTCCCCTTCATCCCTTTCGGTCAACCACAATTCCACCGAAAGCTCCATTGTTGATCGCATGCCTCAAAGCCAGCGAAGCCGCGCGTCCTCCTTCTCCTCCAGCAATGAAGACCGAAGCTGCTCTCTCTCCTTCGCTGCGCGTCGCCCACGCGTCTTCAGCCCATCATCGAAGCTGCTTGTCTCTCTCGCTGCCATCCCCTCGCCCAGTCAACTGCAGCGTCCAACAAAGCCCGGTGTTGACTCGAGAGCCCGTTCCATCTCCATGGATGAATTGGTGAACGCCCAAAGTTTATTCAACATCATGCACACCTAATTCCAGCGTCTTCATGACTTCACGACTACTAGGGTAATAGATTTGGATAAGAGTTGGAAAAGGATCTGAATTTGTTGGAGAGGACAGAAACCACATAGGGCAGGGCGGTGCAAACAAACACCTTGAATCTGATCAACCCGTAGATTAAGGATACTAGTGCCCTTATCAGCCAGATCAATAACCTTATTGAGTCCTAGATTGCCATCCTAGACCGCTTGGAGAGGGAGTGCCAAACTGTGTTTAAGACCATGCACGATTTGGAGAAGGCCAGTGACTTAGTAATCAAAGGGAATAAACGGCTTGAGTCTTGCCTTTCCGATCTCATCCTTGACTTCAAAAGATATTTACGATTTGAATAAACAATTTTGCTAAGGTTGTATATATAGTGTTCTTTTAATAATAACACCCCCTATTCCTTATTGCATCATTCACTTCCTTACATTTTCTAGCTTTTCAAGAATTTCCCATTAATTGTATGTGGCAACTCTTTGCTTTCCACCTCCATTAATTGATAAGCATTTCCACTAAAGACGTCGGTAATCACATATAGTCCTTCTCAAGTTGGTGACTATTTGCTAAATTTCTCATTATCTATGCTCGTTGGCAAAATAGTCTTCCAAACTATGTCATCAATGTGAAACTGTTTCTCTTTTATATGCTTATTATAAGTTTTTGTTATTCTATTCTTTTGAAGGATCAATTTTTCTGAAGCAATAGCCCTACTTTCGCTCAATTCATCAATATTGCTAAACATGAGTTTATCATATTCTTCTTTGGCTAGTTCTCCTTAAAGTTTTACCCTTAATGACTGGACAGTAATCTCAAATAGTAGTGCGACCTCTTGGCCATATGTTAACATGTATGGGCTAACTCTAGTCACGGATTTCTTAGATGTTTGATAGGCTTGTAATACTGTTGACAACAAAGAATCCCATTCCTTTAGGTTATCCTCCAAATGATTCTTAATTAAATTAACAATCATTTTGTTGGAACCTTCGGCCCAGCCATTGGCGTGAGCATAATAATGCGTCAAGTGATCATCTTAACCCCTCTTGACTTAATAAAATCCAACACGTCATGACCAGTTTATACTATCCCTTGATCTGCAGTTATTGACCCTGAATACCAAATCTATGAATAATATATTCTTCAATGAACTCTTTCACCGTCTCTTGTGTAATATTTTTATATGATGTGGCATCAACCCACTTTGTAAAATAATCCGTGGCCATTAATATAAAACTACGCTTTTTAGATGAGGGAAGATATATTTTCCCAATTATATCCATCGCCCATCCTTTAAATAGCTATGGTTTAATTATGGGTTTCATTACCGAAATTGGCACATGTTGAACAGGGCTATGCTTTTGGACTATTTCACATCATTTAGTATAGTTGATGCAATCCTGAGTGATAGTTGGTTAGAAAATAACCGTGTCAACGCCATAACCATTTCATTTTGACCCCAGCTTGATGTACACCACATATGCCTCATGTACCTTGGCCATTGTAAGCATAGACTTGTGTTTCTCCAAACACTTCAATAACTAACCATCTATAGTTTTCCGGTATAGATCGTCATCAATCAATAAATATTTAATTACTTTTCTTTTAAAATTTTTATCATTGGCAAGATAATTTTTCAAATACTCAATAAATGAAGTTCTCCAATCTTGGCTTGTCGTATCTGCCTAGAACTTATATATTTTCAATCAACATGATCCTATTATCAAAGGCAATGTCCTCACTTGGCAATAATATGATCCGTCAATTCTTTAGATATTTTGTAACCGGATGCCATTTGAACTAACTTAGGGTGCATTTAGTAACGATTTTGTTCTTAGGAACGATTTTTTTTTTTTTATCAGAAATGGTTTTTTCCGATTCTACTCTCGGAAACAATTTCTGAGCAAAAAAACGTATTTGGTAACTATCTAAAATTTCTATTCTTAGAATAGAAATGCTTTTGGTAGAATTCGTAAATTTTTTAATACTTTTATTATTTTTTCTTTTTTCTTTGTCTTTTTCTCTTCTTCTTCCTCCTCCTTTGTAGCTAGTCGCCGGCCACAATGGGTGAGGTTTGGCGAGCTCACCGAAGGCGACCTTGGCCAAGGTAAGACTAAGCCTCATTAGTAGCTAGGCGAGCCTCGCTATGGCTATGCGAAGCTTGGCTTCGCCTTGGTTGGGTGAGGTTGACCTCACCCAGATCTGGGGAGGCCGAGTTTGCCCAACTATCAGCAAGGCTTCATCTTGCTGGGCCATCGCCAAGAGACATCGACTTGGAGGTGGCTTGGCGAGGCAATTGGGTGAGCTCCGCCTTGCCTAGTCAAGGCACGGCCGAGCCTCGCCCAACCACAGCAAGGCTTGAGCCGATGAGCCTTGTTGTGGCTTGGTGTTGCTGGGGCTCGGCGACACTCCGATGAGGTTGTTGGCCCTCGTCTGGCCGGTTACAGGCCATGGTCGAGGCTAGTGACCAGCCAAAAGGAAGAAGAAGAAAATGGAAGAGAAGAAGAGAAAAGAAAAGAAAAGAGAAGAAAAAAGAAAAAAAAATTGAAATTGATTTTAGGAATTGTTTCCGAGAACAAGAAACAACTTTTTTGCTTTTTAATTCTATTCCAAATTGATTCCTAGGAATAAAAAAACTGATTTTTATTTCCGAAAGAAAAAATTTACCAAATGAATTTTTATTTCTTTTTTGCTCTTGTGAACAAAAGAATATAATCAATTGTTCTCAGAAGTGTTACCAAATAGGCCCTTATTGGCTTCCGTGTTTTGATTTCTTTTGACATGAACCAACACGTAATCATCAAAGTGATCCAAGAGGTGTTTGGCTAACACATGATGAGAAATAATATTTTCATTAAGGCATTGGTATTCTCCGGACAATTGTTTTATAATCAACTGGGAGTCGCCAACCACCTTGATAAATCGTGCCTTCATGTCAGCCAAAATATATAAGCCAACAATTAATGTCTCATATTCAGTCTGATTATTTGAACAGTTAAAGTCCAGCTTAAACATCATGTTGGACCTACCAGCCAATTACACTCGACCCATCAAAATAAAAGGTCCAAAGAACTACTTGGGCACATCCCTCTAAATGATCTTCGACTTCGATGCTTGGATACTCCGTAATAAAATATGCTATTGCTTCTCCTTTTACCACCTTAAGTGGGACGTAGATTAGGTTAATTTCTAAGAGCATATATGCCCATTTGGCAATTTGACCTTTTCTTATTGATCGAGTTAGCATGTACTTGATTACGTGTATTTTACATGTTATATCTACTATAATCGGCAGCATATAATGACGTAACTTAGTGCAAGCATAATATAATGACAAGCACAATTTCTCAATAACCGTGTATCTTGTCTCAGCATCGTTCAGCATTCTACTCAAATAATATATTGCTTACTCTTTCTCCTAATCATTTTCATGTGCCAGCATACATCCAATTATAGTATCAATAGTTGACAAATATAGTTTCAATGGCCTACCCACCTTGGGTGGCATCAAAATTGGAGAGGTGCTAAGATATTCCTTTATTCAGTCGAACGCCTATTGATGCTTGTCTTCCCACACGAACTCCTCTTGATTTTTAAGTTTCAATAACGGGGAAAATATTTTGACCTTTCTTGATAGGTTAGCAATAAATCAATACAAGAAATTTATCTTCCCTAATATCATTTGAAGCTGTTTTTTGGTAATTTGTAGTATTAACTCTAGAATTGCCTATGGTAAAACATATATGGATCCTATTTATGGATAAGGAATCTCTTTGGTGTAAATGGATTCACTCTACCTATTAAAAAAGAAGAGTTTCTAGGTAGTCATGAAGCCTACGTTTTGCTCTTGGGCTTGGAGGAAACTGCTTGATCTTAGGAGGGACTTCCAACAATACTTTAAATGGCGAGTGGGTGATTGTCAGTTCGTTTCCCTTTGGTTTGACCCCTGGCATCCTCGTGGACCTTTAAACTTGTTCTTCACTGACACTTTTATTTATCATTCGGGGCTTTCCAATCAGGCTAAGGTAGCAGACTTATTTTCTGAAGCAGGTCAAGCGACCAAAGCTGTCCTCCAATCTTGGTCGTATCCCCTCCCCTTTCTTTCTCAGATCCCTGACAAGCTAACATGGCTGTAGCTCTCCTCAGGTACCTTCTCTATTTCTTCAGCATGGGAAACCATTCGTCGGAAGGGCAATTTGGTTCCATGGTTCTCTTTTGTATGGAATAGTATGCTCATCCCTTGGTATCGATTCCATCTATGGCTCATTACAAGGAATCGGCTACCTACCTAGGTTTTGCTACTTTCCTATGGTAGAATTGCAAATGTCTCTTGTGCGTTTTGCAACTCTTCACCGGACTCTAGAGATCATTTATTTTTTGGGTGCCATGTTTCTACTAGCCTTGGTTTTTTTTTTTTTTTTTTTTTTTTTTTTTTTGAGCTTCAAGATGCAACCTCCCATGGCAAAATAGGTCGTGGATGGAAACTTTACAATGGGCCATTAAATTCCTTCCGAGCAATGAATTCGATCAAGCTATTGCTCGGTTCTCCTTTGGTGCTCTTAGTCATATAATTTGGAAGACTATGAACAATATCTTGTTCTGGGGACAAGCCTTGTTCATATCGGCTTTGAAGTAACATCTCATCAAAACTGTCAAGGATAAGGCTCTCATTTTCAACCATGTTGTGGACACTCCAAGGAACAGGAGGATACAAAGAAGTTGGGAACTTGCTCCCTCTATTTTCTCTTCCTAGGTGTCAGGTCTTTCTTAGAGCTTGCTTGAGGTTGCCATAGACTTGGTGCACTCAGCGAAGTTGGGGGTTAGATCCAGCCTTTTCTCTTCGGAGGTTCTTGTTGTTGTTGTGGATAGGAGGACTTAGCGAAGTAGGGGGCTAGATCCAGTGCATTGGAGGTTGCTGTCGCTTGCTGTGAGGGTTGCCGCTGTTGTTGCTGTCTAGTTTCCCTTTCATCTTTCCTTTCTTGTTTGTTGCCGCTGTTTGGCTGCTTGATGCTGCTGTTTGGCTGTTTGGCTGCTTGATGCTGCTGTTTGGCTGTTTGTGTTTCCAATTTTCTTGACACCCTTCCACTCATTATGACATGTTTGTCATTATGAGTGTAAGTTTTTGGTGCCGAGAACCCCTGCTGTATAGTTGTTGGTCAAAAGTCAATATTTCTCTTACCTTACCAAAAAAAAAAAAAAAAAAAAACTCTAGAATTACCTTAGCCCCTTTTTTTTAAAAAAAAAAAAAAAATTATTTTGATCCCTCTTTGATTTACTAAGAATCCTAGGACAATACCAACTTTGACTCCAAAAGCACATTTTAGAGGGTTAATCTTTAACTTATACTTCTGCATCCTGATAAAGGCTTATTTTAAACAAAGCAAGTGACTTTCTGATCTAACAATGACATCACCAATATAAACTTCCTTGAAATCACCAATCATGTCATGGAAAATGAAATTCATCATCCCTTGGTGTGTGGCGCTTGCATTTTTCAATCCAAAAGGCATGATTAGCCACTCGAAGGTACTAATTGCTCCTGGACACCTAAACGCAATCTTATGAATATCTTCCTCTGTTATAAATATCTAGTTATAGCTTGAATGACCGTCCATAAGTGACATGATCTCATTGCCAGAGGCTGAGTCGACGAGTACGTCAGCCATAGGCATATGGTATTCATTCTTAGGTGTAGTCACCTTTAGATCATGGAAGTGTATGCACACTTTGAATTTCCCAATCTTCTTTTTTATTGGAACAACATTTGCTAGCCACTTGACGTACCATGCCGTTTTTATGAAGTCTGCCGCAAGCAATCTTTCAATTTCTTCTTGGAACTTTTGCATGATTTCTAGTGTAAATCGTCTTGGAGGTTGTTTATGCGGCCTAAAATCTTTTTAATGGGTATTGATACTCAACTATATCTCTTCCCAATCTAGGCATTTCATGAGAATCCAAAGCAAAGCAATCTTTGTACTTTTTTAACAAGTCTACTAATCGGGCTTTGAATTCATTATCAAGTAAGGCACTTCACAAATAGGGCGCCGATCAGTGTTTGTACCAAGATTAACCTCTTCTAATGGGCCTTGAGTTTCAATCACCTTATCATCTTCCTTGATAAGTGAATTTTCGAAATCTATAACTCCTTCAACAGATTCAGCATCCTACTTTACTAGTTCGGCCCTATAGGCCGAGTACCTCCTAATGAGGTCTTTTGATAATATAAGGTTCTTCATAGACAACCTTATTAAATTGCTCTGCTAACTGATTCTTTGGGACCTACTCAACTATCCCTTTATTGAAACGGCAGAAGGCAATACTGTTGAGATCTACCAATGGGGTCTGCTCACACAAATATTGTCGTCTAATGTCCCTTGGCATCCCATTGTCGTTTGTGACAAAGCTACTTGCAACTTAGTATTTTCTTTAATATATTCTACCTTATCACCATTCCAAAATGTTAGCATATGGTGAAGAGTTGATGGTATATATTGGTTGCCATGAATCCAATCCCTTCTTAATAATAAATTATATGATCCATTAGCATTGACTACACAAAAAAAGTTTTGAAAGTCTTGGACTCCATAGTTAGATCAGCCACAAATATTCATTTGACGTCTGAGATATATTCAGTAAAGTCTGACACTTGAATGTTTGATTGGATAATCTCATCGTCTTTTCTTCCCACTTTCTTGTAGAAGCAATAGGGGATGAGATTCAAAGTAGACCTCGATCGACTAACACTCGGGATATAGGCCGACCATTGATCCTGGCATTAATATTTAATGCTCTTAGGTGGTTCGAACTTTGCGCAGGCGGTTTTTTAAACTTCATTACTTCTTCAATATCAAAATAAAACTCTGCCCCTTCTTTTCCATCTGTGAGAAGCACAATTTCATAGCAGGTGAGACCATACAAAATTTATTAGGAAGTCTTGCCTGCATCATGCATAAGCTTAATGATGATACTGATCTCAATAATGGCCTCTCCTTTTGCTCTGGCAACTGAACAACTGCTTTTATGACCAGTTTTTCACCTTGGTTGGAAGTAGTACTATCACCATCTAGCTTTCTCCTCCAGACAACATTCTTTGCCTTGGTTCTTAGGTTTATGGGTCGTCATCACGGTAGGCTTGACTTGAGTAATACAGACCTGGTTAAGGTGCTTTTGGAGTGAATGCATCTTCTTCTTTCTTTGCATACTCCTCTTCTATGTACGTCTCAGACTGATCTTTATGGGTTGGACCTTGTCAACCTTATACCATTTGCTAGCAGGCGGATCATGGGGTATCCTCAAAGTTCATCGACGGTGATAATTAGCCATTGACTCCACATTCTCATCATCAAACTCTGATCTCTCTCCAAATGGACTGACTACTTGATGGCGATTAGGAGGTGAATTGTAACCGACATAATAGTCACATTTCCTACTATGCTCTCCCAAAGTTCCAATGGTAGGATCTCCTCATATCTTCGTTTGAATGACTTATCAGTCACTCGACGGGTATGAAACTTCTTAGATGGCTCTGTTTCATGTTAAATAGGCTCACTTTGATTAAAGTTACGCAAATTACGTACCTCACTAATGACCATAGCACCATGTTGATTGTAATGCCCCTTAGAGTAGCGCTTCTGCTGTCGAATCAATTGCTTACACTTTGAACACAATGAAGGACCTTAATTCTCGCCAGATTTAGAATCCCATAGATCAACTCTTCTCTTCCAAGCATGATGCTTTCTACGATACGCTAGCTCGTTTGAAATTAATTCTTTTCGGAATTGGGTAATGGAGCCTGGGTTGTTTATCCTATCTGTGGTCCTTTGGCTAGATTGATGGCGTTAGCTTCTGAGGCTATATCCTTCCTATCTGATTACCTATTTACATCTTGCACAGAATTGTGGTTGGTGGTAACTACTGGGTTTGGGTTTTGTCCCAGATGATATCATTCCAGTCATGATAAGGAATAGGTCCACATGAACTTCCATAGGAGTTTTATTCTTGTCATCTGCAAACTTTATTTTCCCTTACTTGATCGCATCTTGAATGTTTCTTTTGAAGACCACGCAATCATTAATATTTTGACTCCATGAGTGATGTCCCTTATAATATTTCTTCCCTGCCAATTCCTCTTTAGCAAGTATGCTCTATCCTTCTGTCAATCTTATCTGGCCATCAGCTAGTAATAGATCATTTCTTCAGTTTTATTGGTATCGAAAGAGTAGTAAACAAGCTCCTTAGCTTTAGGCATAAGTTTGAATCTTTCATTTACTCTAGCTGGCTTTAATGCTTGACAAACATATGGTTTATCTATAATCTTTTTAACAATAGCCACATCCGCTATGTTCACTTGTTCTAGGTCTTCATCCATTTATATAGAATTGACCCAATTAACATCTGCTCGTTTACCATGCCTCTTGCTATTTTCCTTAAGCAAATTCTCATGCTTGGTGGTTATGGTTGGTAGCTGAAATAGATAGGGATAAGGCCGCCCTACCATTCTTTATCAGATCTCGAACTTCAAACCGTTAAAAACAAGATTCGTAAAGGTTTTCTTAGGTAATGGAACCACGTGTTTATTTCTGGCTCTCATAAACCTAGAAATAAATTGGTTGACTGACTCATTTTGTAGCTGTTTCATGGTTGACCACCTACTGACAGATCTGGGACAGTTCTTTGGAACTGGGTATAGAATAGTCTTCCTATTTGTTCTCATGAATTAACTGAGTTTGGCGGCAATGCTGTATACCAAGTAAAGACAGTTTTTTTATAACGACAAAGGAAATAAATTTAGCTTCCAATGATTTGCATGTAATGCACCTTCGCATTGTGCCAAGAAACTGTTAGCATGCTAAAAAATTGACTGATTCTCTTCACCTGTAAACAAAGTAAACTCGAGCATTTTGAATTCCCCTAGGTATGGTATAGTATTCATCCAATTTGGGTACCGCTTCCTGTAGATATTGGTCAAGCATGCAATGTCATTATCGTATCCCTTATTATTGGCTCAACTATGGGCTGATTTTGAATTTGAACCATATGAAGGAACCCTGGGACCTGTTGTATAACATAATTAGGCTGCAAAAAGAGCTTGATGATATTGCTGTTGAGATCCATAGAACTGTGGCTATAGTTGGATCACAGGTGCCAGGTTTATTTATGGATTGGGAATATTCATATCAGTAGGAAGAAGAGATTGCTGCAACATTTGAGGTTGAACATTCGGAGGTAACTGGGCTTGGAGATTAGGAACTTGTTGTTGAGCATTAGGATGCCCTATCTGGGGTCCTTGCAATTGAACATTTAGGACCCCCATTTGGGGTACTTGTGGCTGAATATTGGAGTATTACAATTGGTCTTGCCCCTAGCTGGAGTCATTACGATTCCAGGAATCTCCACCGTGATGTGAAATACATTCTTTTGAGGCATCATAATGGAGCTTGACTGAGTTAGACCAATCCTTGAAGCATTTTCAGGTAATGTATTTTGTCGAGTCACTAGCGGAATGGATATTGTAGGACAACGATCAGCATTAGTAAGGACATGCGAATTAGTGGACCTATCTACTTGTGAGATTGGAAGAACTTCTTTTGCAAGATTCTAAAAGGGGGGCCAAGTCAACGCAGCTTGTCTTGCATTACTTGAGAAGTTGACGATATAGGAACGTACCTAGTTGAAATAGGGACCTATCCTATTTGAGGCCGAGTCAGGCTAGTTTAGACTCCATGTTGTCCTTAGGCATACTCGCGATAAGTGTTAATGATTAAAGGCATGATAACGTTAGTCATTCGTCTGACCATATAATAAGCAAACTCATTCTAAGTCTCTTCTATTGTTTGCCTTATAGTAGCAAGCATGACCGGTGTGATGTCTACATGTCTTCTTTCTTCTACATGATGCTTTAAAGCATAGCTCCTTCCTCTTGGACTTGATTTGTGGTTTCATTTTAAGGATGTTGAGCTAATGATGACTCAGCTCGTGCATTGTTCTTAGTCATTAGTATTTGTTTGTTAGTAGTACTATTCAAGTTGATTCGACTTCGGGTTTATGGCACAGCACTCTCTCAACTCAACACAATGGTCCCACTAGACATGCCAAAAAGATGTTTTGCCGGTTTTGATTCCCACGAAAAATCTTTGACCAAATGCTGCATTTTAGTTTTATTATAGGAGACTTAGGTTTTGTGTTGAGCTCGGACAGAAAATGTCAAATGCAAGGATAAATTTTATTCTCAATGTGTATATACAACTCTAACAATTGATACTTGAAAGACTCAAAGACTAACGGCTCTTGAGCACAAATTACATCAAAATCTAATCAATGATGCAACTTGGACACAAGTAGCTAGGTAGCCTATACTTTGAACTCAAACTATATTGGAATTTAATCTACTACATAGTTTATTTTAGGAGTAAAGCTGGAATTTAATCAACAACAATATTCCTGGATAGGAAACATAATGTCGGAATTTAATCAACGACGCTGAGCTTGTGGAATAGCACTAGAATTTAATCAACGGTGCTAAATTGGATAAAGATGCATGTCGAATTTAATCTATGACGGGAATCTCAAAGAACTACAGCTAAAATGTGATAAAGTAAAGATAATTATTGTGTTGTGCCGAGAGGCTTCCTCATTGGACATGTTGCATATTTATAGGGCGGATTGGTAGCTATTAGTTGGTTACTTCTCCTTGGGCATTACTCTTATCATTCTCCACATTTTCCATTTCTTTTTAACACCCTTATCTAATAAGCAATTGCTTCCTAACTTGTCGATGATGCTCACGCTGTCATGCCCCGATCCTCGAATGCATGCCCATCCCTCACCTGGTTGATTAATAGTAACGTCCCAAGATGCATCACCGACCCTATCATTTTAATATGCGCATGCGGAAGCATATAATATAATCCCCAAACAATAAAACAATGGAATATAAAAGTAGGGCCATATTTTTCACAATTGAAAAATTACAACCAAACTTTTATACACATCAAACAACATAGTATATCATACAATACTATTCACAGAAGTCTGATTTATCAACATCAGTCCACAACTTTAGGTTTGCAATACAGGATGGGATTTCAGTCCTCATTCGGGTCACACTCTGGATCCTCCTCAGGATCATCATCCTCTTCTTCATTTTCAAGGTACCTTTCAGGGTCCTCTTCAACCTCTTCTTCTGCAAATTCCTCTTTTGCAGGTTCCTCCTTGGCTCTTCCCATTCCTGATCCTCCTCCGGTCCCTCCTCTTGCTCAACTATCTCCCCTTCTTCTTCACTCCAGTTAGCACCCTCGGCTGAGTATACTAGTGACTTAAGATCGCCCTCGAGCTTGGGATCCTTGGCATCTACTACCGACCCATCCTTAGGGTCTACCATCCCTAACCTGAATGCTGCCTCCAAAATGTATAGAGACACATCACCTTCTAGGATGGGATCTTCTCTTCGCCCATCATGGTAGTGACGATATCATGATCGATATTCATGGGGTACCAAGTCGATTCAATTCACCTCAACCCACACATTGGACTTTATCAACACATATTCTAGTCCCTTTGGGTGGTGGTCTATCGGGAAGTGGTATCCTTATTCGGTAATTTCCACAAGAATACCAAAATGCATAGCAAGACGAGGAGGTGGATGACGAGGAGGTGGATGTACTGCCATTTTGGGGCTTGAAATGGTTATACAATAACCATTGAGACAATGTCTCAGCGAGTTCTACCCCTAAAACCCGATTAATAAACCAATACACTATGGGCTACCTATGCATGCACTAGTTAGAGGACTTACCTTAGCCTCAAATTCCACTTACATATTAGCACAGTTCAATAGGCACCCAAACAATCACATCATAGATCGATATCTCGATCAATCGAACTAGTCGATTACATGTCAATCCGACCATTCCTCGGTCGTCTCACTTATTCAATCTCAAATCTTACTCACGGCTCAACGAACATAGTTTACCAAATTTCTTGGCTACATATTATGGTACAAAGGACACGACCTATCTTTAGGTGACAAATTACGGCCCAATGGGCGTGGCCTTTAATAGGTGGTAGATTACGGCCTTACCATGCGCGATCGCTATCGGGTGGCAAATTACGGCCTTATTAGGCGCGACCTTTAATAGGTGGCAAATTACGGCCTCAAAAGCGTGACCTTTAATAAGTGGCAAATTACGACCTCAAAGGCATGACCTTTAATAGGTGGTAGATTACGGCCTTAAAGGCGCAACCTTTAATAGGTGGCAAATTACAGCCTCAAAGGCACAACCGACTCCAAATTCAGTAGCAAAACTCGGCCCCACTAGCACAGCCACACTTTGGCGGCTTTCGAGGTTCAACTTACAACCTCTCACAGTCAAATTCTAATTGAACACCGACTCTGAACAATTTTGGGATAAATCCCCACATACACATCAACTCACTCAATTTCCACAAACTGCTCAATTAAATAAACATAAAGCACCATTGCAATCAGCATGAAATTTTGGTCGTCGACCATCCCGGTCTAATTTCCGGAAAATAACTAATTATTTAAATAAATTCGAAAATTAATTAAATGAATACTAAAAATCCAACTTAGGCCCGTATCGCCTAATTGGAAGCCAAGACGGACCTGGAAAGTTTCCGAGACCCGTTCAATAAATACTAGCACATATCTACTAGCTAATGACTATGTTTAACCACCTAACATGCATCGTCATTAACTAATAATCACTCATCTACTCTAATCTAACCATCTAATTATACTTAATTAACACTAAACAACCTTTAAGCATAATTAGCAAACTAAGCGAGGTTTAATGAGCAAAACTCACTCGTTAAGCGGGCTGGAGGCACCGATGCGGTAGCGACGACGGTGGCTACACACTGGGACCTCTACAACGACGATCCAAGACAGTCCCAAGCTCAACACAGCAACCACAGCTTGGACTCCCATTGAAAACACTGAAAAATAGCACTGCTGAAGGAGAAAACAAGTTGAACGGCTTGGCCAAAGCTCTGGCGAGGGGATTGGCTAGCAACCGACAGCTCCTAGGGGTCTAGGGGAACTTGCTAGTGGCTGGGCTGGGCAAAAGCTCGGTCGAAATGGAAGAAAACGGGTCGAAATCGCGAACCAGGTGGAACCGGGAACCGGGCGATCTGGCGGTCGGTTCCTTCTCGCCGGATTTTGGGATGGCCGAAGGCTCCGTTTGGGGCGACTGGGCTCATTGGAACGGGCTGGGTGTGCTCTTCGTGGTGATGTGTAGAGCGTTGGTTGATTCGTCCGAGAAGGTAACCTTTAACTTGGATCTTTACAAGAAGGTCAGCTAGAGCAAAACAGTGCTAGGCGGTCAGACTACCGTTGGCTTCTAGCCGGCCGGCGTGTCAAACGGCGGCTCCGACCGACAAACGGCCAAGTCCACCCGCACGATTTAGATCTCCTAAAGACAATGGTGGGTGGAACAAAGGCTGGTTCTTCCGGGAAGCCAACAATTAACTCGGATCTTTGGAGGAGGGTTTGTTGGAACAGAAACTAGAAAAGAGGAAAATGAGGAGAGAGAGAGAGAGCTTTGTCGAGGGAGGGCCAAATGAGGGGAGAGAGAAAGTGAAGTGAAAGCTGTCAAGGCCTCATCAAAGCCATTGAAGGCTTGCTTCAAGTCCCCATGCTCTTGACCCCACCTTCTCTCTCTTCCTTTGCCCTTATCCACACATTTTTAAAGGCAAAATAGTCATTCACCTTGCACCAATTTACCAATTTGTCCTTGGGCTGAAATTGGTGGATGGGCCTAAGGATTGGGCTTGGCCATGAATAGGAGTGGGCTTGGGAATTGGTTGGGCTTGAAATGGCTAAGAATTGGCCCATGGGCTTAGAAAATGAATAGTTGGTTTAGGCCCAATGGGCTCATTTGCTTGTCTTAGGCCCACTACGGTGGTTGTCCTACTTTGGGCCTAGGGCCCACACTGGTTTGGCTCGGCCCACGTCCTCACGAGCTTGATTCCTTGGTCTGAAAATTCCTTTTCCAATTGCTTGGCTTAACTAGCTCTGTGATTGTTGAAGCAGCTTCAACTAAAGTCCGTCCCGAACGTTCCCGATAATTCGAAGCCCAATCTTTAGTTCTTATGCCATGTCAATTTCGCCCAATGTCATTTTAGGTACAACTCAGACTAATAGGCGGCTCCAAGGATTCCCGCGTAATCGACTCGTGTCAAACCATGTTCAAGACATCTTGACACATGGATATCCTTGACTACATGAAATTACGGAGGATAGATTCTTATTTCAAAGTACACGATTACTGGGGATCGACATAAGGTTGTTCGTGGATTCGATAAAAGTAAACGAAATCACTCGTCGTTCCATTATGTTCTATCCGCAAATTGACTTCTATCTACAGGATCGTCCTCACACAAGTCTCACTGTCAAGTCGTTTTCTCAACTCAAGTTCTTTAGTTGTATGAGTTCTGTCCTCATTAGCCTTTCCCCTCAAGGTCAGTATCTCAGGAGTGATTAATTCCAAGTGAGATCAACCAACAATGCATTGACGAAATTCACATCCATTCATTCCTCAGAGGACTCGAATTTCAGGATGTCACACGCGCAACTTGCCTATTAAGTAAATAATAGCTCCCTATTTTTATGTGCATTTCACGTAGTAGTTATTCTCATCTAGGCTCTAATGCTAATTTCACTTAAACTCCAAGTCCGATACATTATTCTCATAACCTGACACTTGGCAATTAATTACCTTGCCATCGACTCTTGAATTTATGCTTGAAATTTTGTCAACACTCAGCTTAAGTGCCCTTCACAAATGTTGTCTGCCTCTAGCTTTCGTGACCAAAATGGGGCATTTCTTTCTTATTATTCCCTTGTGACCAGCACGTGATGACAGGGATAATTTTGGGTGTCAATAGTATATAAGAGCTCTATCATTCTCATCTAATAAAAGTAGTCTCCATATGCTATTTTAGTTACCGATTGACATGCAATGACAAAAAAAAAAAAATTTGAGGTTTGTCACGTTAGAAACATCAAATGAAATTATATAGGATAAAATATTCAAACAACATGTTCATATATATATTTTTATATATACTATACTGATTAACAAATATGGGATAATGCCCACAAAAAAGAAAAGAAAAAAAGATTATGCGGCAGTACTCCTAGATTAATGATAAGAATACCATTTTTTTTTTTTTTATGTCTTATGTTTTGGGAATTGCATTTCCAGTTGGGAGGCTCTCATTGGTGTGTGACTATCATGGGATAGAACTTTTTTTTTTTAAAGAACATGGTATAGAACTTCTTTTTTTTTTTTTTTAAAGAACATGGCATAGTACTTTTTTTTTTTTTTGGTCGAATATGGCATAGTACTTGAATGAGGATGCTTGTATGGAGTTTCATCTCAAGTAAAGAATATTAATTCATTGCAAAGCCAAAATTACGGAGTTTCATTTGATTCCCAAAAAAAAAATCAATCAAAAAATAATTTCTAATTTTCTAACATTTGAATTGCTTAGAAAAATAAGTCAAAATGGAGTTTTTTTTTTTTCATTACCAATGAAAAGCCTATGCTCAAATTTAGATTTTTCCTCATTTAAAAATCAGAAATTATTGTCAACTTTTAACTAGACACTCGGTGCTTAGACTTGAGACCTTGGTGCTTGGACAAGGGGACACTAATGCGCGTGCTTGAGTCCTTAATGGCCAAGCTCGGGACCCCAATGCTAATGTTTAGGTCCTTGAAGATTATCTCGTGTACATAGCTCCTATGCTCAAATCATTGACACATGAGCTTAGTTCCTCGTTTGTTAGGCTTGAATCCACAAAGGTTACCCAATTCTCTCAAGGTTGATTCTGAGACCCCAATGCTTATGATTGGGTCCCTAGTAGTTGGCATGTATACCTAGATCCCACACCCAAGTCATCAACACTTGGGGTGAGGCCCCTAGTGCTTGCGCTTGTGTTACAACTAGTTGGACCAAAAAAACCTAGTTCCTATGATTAAGACCTTGGCACCTAGGGTTAGGAACCCTAGTGGCCATGTTTAACTCCCTTGAGATCGAGGCCTAGTCCCATACACTCAAGCTGAGGTTCTCAACACTTAGGTCTAGAACCTAGTAGACAAGCCCAAGTAACCTAAGGTTGCTGCACCCATGACATTCCATAAGAGGAAAAGAATAGATTATCTACGATATGTAAAAGTATTTATGTAATGAACTTTAACTCAATATAATATAGGATGTGTAGTCCTAACATTAGACATTAAATAATACTATCTCTTTAAGGGAATTAAAGTTAATTTTCCTTTCCATATAACGAAATATAATTTTAAGTTCATTTTCATATTTCAATTGAACACTGAAAATATTGTTGTTCTTTCAAACAATGTCAATTTTTTTGTGAACGGATCTTCAATATTATAGAATTTTACAAATGTATTTGATATCTTTAGGTTTACATTATAGCAAATAGTTATATATTCCAATTTGTTTCATATGGTTTTCCACCTCTAAATCGATCCACAAAGCTCACATATGATCATAAGATCGTTAGCAATATTGTTGACCTAAATTAAGTCAATAGCAAGTTTAATGGTCTCTAATCTTAATGTTTTGTTACTGTTACATCACCAAAAACTATAAGGATAGGGGTGACATAACTGTCCTTCCACTTGAAGGTGGCATTCTCAAATCATATCTAAAGTCCACTTCCAAAGGTCCCCATCGATAGCACTCTCGCTTTACTAACCATTAACCAAAGAACCTGAAAAGGTTTGGAAATATAGGGGTGAACAACCATAAGCTTAATGACTAGTACATATCTTTTTTAAGTAGATTGAGCCGCCACTATGCATATATATAAATATAAAGCACTATCATAAATCCATAATCTGACTATTTAATATATATATCAAATCAAGTACAAGTCATTCATTTTAACAAAACTTTGCACAAGTCAGAAATACACATTTATATCCACCACCATGACTCAAATATCAATGGTCAAGTCCATTAATTAATTTCTATCAAAAACTACATCCATGGTCCATCCTTTGATCCATCTCATATCAAAACATGTGTCGATGCTCAACATCAAACTATGGTCATGACATAATGCCTTGTAATAAGGCGACCAAGATTTTCCCCTTGGCAAGGTCTCCACCTACAAAGCTGATGGCTCGCCTAGAAGGATATTCTTAACCTTGTATGCACACCCCCACCCCCTCCATGGGCTCACAGTGATTTTGAGCATCAAACCCACATTCTCCAATATCCAGAAATTCAATCCATAATCAATCTCATAATCCACAATGCATTTCATAAACTAATCATATAACCTTTCACTCAGTTCATTCAATAAAAATACTTTTTCATAAAGCATTTCTCATATCATTTCATAAACCGAATTCATAAATTGATGTGTGTGTGTGTGTGTGTGTAACATTTTTCATAAAAAAAATTCTCAAATCATCTTGGAACTCATTCCAAAAACCAATTTGCAAAGTGACGTATCATTTCACAATATCTTTCGTAAAATCATTCTCAAATATGAAAAGGTAGTAATTGCCCGATCAAGACTTTTATGCAACAAACATGCTTTAATTATGTGATACTCAAATCTTTATTTCTTTCAATACATGAGTTTATAAATCCATAGAAGAGATAGCACCATTCACTTGGGTATGCCCTAAACCATATAATAAACAATACTCCTATTGTCGAACTCACGGCCCTATCAAATAACCGAGGAAAAATGTCAAAATCAACTCTACCTCAACTACGAAATGACTAAACTATGCCTTAACATTAACAAAACAACTCCTATGCGATAAAAATTTGCATTCCCAAAGCGATTATTCAAGCCATTCACAACTTGGAGTTTCAAAGTTAAACTGTGTCATGCTATAACTTTCTCCTTTGAACCCTATTTCGAATGTACCTATAGTCAAAAGAAATCCCTTTGAACATACTACAAGAATCCCAGCTTGAATGTCCCAAAATCAAGCCAAAAATCGACAAAGTACAAGCCCAAAGTTGCTGGACACTCATTGATCAAGCGCAAGAAATTTCGAAATTTTGTTTCCGGTAAACTATAAGCTTAAATCAAGATCCGTAAAATTCTATGGCTTCACAACACCCAAAAATTATCATTTCTATACACACACACACACACACACACACACACACACACAACTCAACGACTCAAAAATCAGGCTTCGTCGCACAAATATCCAATAAATCCAAATTTCAAGTCCTAAGTCCAAAACTACTCTGATTGACAAACGAGGGGCAAGAGTGCTTACTAGGCGTTATGTTATGGTGTCAAGTCGGCTTGGCGAGGCCTTGTGGCATGAACACACGCTCTCTCTTTTCCCTCTCCTCCTCCTCTTCTTCTTCTTTTCTCTCTTTTCTTTCTGCCCGTGCTCTCGATTTAATAAGAGCCAAGCATCCCCTCCCTTTACTTTTTCTCTTTGACTTTTCAACACCTGGGATTTTTTTTTTGGGTGGGTCCCACATCTTCTTTTTGACTTGGTCCAAAAATCTCAGGCATTAGAGTTATACTATGTAGTACTCTCTAATGTTTGTCCATTTTTGCACTATAGTTTTTGTGGAAAGGGCTATAACTTCCGTGAGAATTTAAATACTAAACCGTACTTTTATTTAACAGGTTAAATTTTTAGAACTATTGGCAATGATTCCACAAAATCCATTTTAGTATCAGAATAGGAAGTTTTGACATCAAATTTTTCTAGTAGGCTAAAAGTCTAACCTACACTATATATATGATATAGAAGATAATGAAATATAAATTATCTCCTAAAATCAAACACCCTTATTTTGTCAGCTAACAAAGTTTGAGATAACTTTGTTGGAGGCTATGAATAGAATGCAATGTCTAAGTGCTTCTATATTCCAAGATATCACATCAACATGAGTTCAATTTATGCACTCGACAAGAAATATCACATCAACCGGGGTGAGAGGAAATTGTCTATATAAACGGTTTTTTAAAGTAATTTTGCTCTAATAGATATATTTACAAACATTAATAGGATAAAATAAGCCTGAATTCTAAAATAGAAAAGAAAAATGGTATAAAACTCAAAAACGAAGCAATAAATAAAATTACAAAAACCCTAAAATTATGTTTTATTAATTATTAAAATTTATTTATTTTTATACCATATTTGAGCGGGCCAAGTTACACCTCAAGGCCCTTGCCCAGGCCGAATTTTTGTCCAAGCTTGCCCATCGAATCAAAAAAGTTAATCCAAATCGTCCATTATGTGGTGGGAGTTGATCGTGCCCACCAATCACCCAATTGTTGATCAGGTCGACCCCCAATGTAAAAAAAAAAAAAAAAGAAAGGGACGAAGTGGAGGAGACCAAGATCATGGAAGGAAAAGTAGTGGATAAAATGATTGATATCAAAGTACGGTATAATTTTTTATTGAGTGAGTATGAAAATCTATCAATGACATTTTACGTAACACCGTGAAAAACTCGATAAGCAAAACCTGAAAACATGAGAATTAAAATCTCTCAAATCACTCCAATCCAAGTTGTTAATAGAAAAATAGTTTAGCCAATTAATGTAGTAGAAAGGGCGTAGAAAGTTAGGACAGGCTGACCACTAGGCCAAGCAAGACTTGGGAAGGCCTAGGTTTTTCTATTATTTTGGTCAGAGGGAAGCCCTAGGTTATTATATTCTTTTCAGCATAAGCCCGTCCACTTAGGTTTTGTCAGGTTTTGTACTGCCCCGATTATTTCATGAAGAAATTTTTCAAAATTTTCTCACATGACGTGGGGGAAGGATTTTCAAAGGCTTGATTACCAATTGGAACCTGTCCTGCCTGTCGCTCGGGTCCAGTGGAGGCCATAATGATGGGGAATGTGTTGTGCTCCCGCGCTTGACCGGGATGGCCATCTCCTGCACCGAAATGCGGACCCAGAGCTTGTGACCCTCATGATGATAAGCCAGTCCTAAAGTTGCATGTTCTCTGCATCATTGGACTTTCTCCTTCTTTGATCCTTACTTTAGATGCAGCATAGTCGCGTCTGCAAGAGAGTATCTTGCCATCCATTTGAATCATTTCATCACGAGACTTGCTAGCTTATAGTACACCACCGCATTGAATTAGATCAATTTGTACATCAAGTAGACAATAAACATGCATTTGGTAACCTTTCTGTCTTACAGAATAATTTTTATTCAGAAATATATATATATATATATATATATATATATTATCTTTGTTTCCTGAAATAAAGAAGTAGATTTTTTTACTTCTTGTTTTTATTTCTAGTCTGTTACCTGATCACTTTATATTTCGAGGAGTTGAAAAATTAGTTGATTTTGCCAAACAGATTTCTATTTTTTTTTTTTCTGTTTTGGAGAACAAAAGAATATAAAAATATAAAAACAAGATGATTACCAAACAGGCCTTAAGAATACTAGCTTATTCTATGCACGTTTGATTCATCTGAATGATAGGAGAACTAGGAAGGTTTGAAAATCTGTCGTACATATTTTATTGACTGGATTCAAATAAAAACAAATGAGCTATATTGCCAAAGAACGAAGATCCTCTCATTTGTTTTCCACAGAGATTAGGTCATGCCCATGGGATTGCATCTTGTTAAAAGTTTACTTTAACTTTGGTAACTTGTATTCTGAATTTGAACATATTTCACTTGGGTGGTGACTAGTTATATTCAGGACGATTAGAAAATGGCTAATCAACGGCATTAGAGCGCAGAATAAACGCCAAATACAAGAAACGTGAGCGAAATTTTTTATTCGATTTGGAATCAATGTGGACGAAAAGATCTTTGCTGCATTTCATGTTCAAACTCTGTTGCCCTAAAAGAATACCTTACAAATATTATCCAAAAGAAAAGAGAGAGGGGGAGAGAGAGAGAGCGGGGCTTGCGCTGCAGATAGTGAATTTCACAGAGCTTCTTGTTCTCCATAACTGGGCGATTGCACCGCCGTTGACGGCCGTCGGTCTGGTTGCACCTCATATGTTCCGGCAGAGCCTTGTCTTCCTTCACTTTCGGACTGTCGGTCGAATTTTCCCGGAAGAGGGATTTTGCCAGGAAAATTTTGAGGAGAAAGTTCTGATCCTTGACGGAAAATCAGCAGACCAAGAGATGGGTTTTGTGCTTTTGTCGGTGACAAGAAAAGGGTTGTAGCATGAGATGGGGGTATTTATTTTGGGAGAAAGATGCAGAGATTAGATAGAGTACGTGGGGAATGGCATTCTTAATTATTGCAAGGAAACCAAGAGTCTAAATTGGTATTTGAGATTGTGTTTGATCATTTGAATTTTAGACAGGGTAGGATTGAAAGGGTTATAATTTGAAATATAAGATTTTTATTATATCATATATATATATTTGGTCGGTCCTACGCTACTTCTAGTCTAATTCTCACTCTCAAACTTTTGCCTTGCCTCTTTGCAGGGCGTGGGAGTCGAAACCCACTCCTGAAATTAATTCGTCCCTACCCAAACCCCCCTAAGAAGGTGGGGATTCGAACTCCCCACCTCCCCCTTCTATGTTTTTTTTTTTTTTTTTTTTTTTTTTTTTTTTTTTCGATCAGCCCTACTCTATGCCTACTCTAATGCTCACTCTCAGACTTTTGCTTTGCCTCCTTGTAGGGCGTGGGAATCAAAACTCACTCTTGAAATGAAATTGTTCCCACTCCAACCCCCTTGAGAATGTGAGGATTCGAACCCCCTACCTCCCTCTTCCACGTTGGAAGGGTGGCCTCCATTTTCTATGTTAGAAGGATGACCACTAGAGTAAACCCTAGTGGTTTATTATATAATATTCATCATCTAGTGAATTGCAATAACAAAACTAGATATTTTCATATCCTAAACCCTAGTGGTTTATTATATAATATTCATCATCTAGTGAATTGCAATAACAAAACTAGATATTTTCATATCCTCTCATATAAATTTGGTATGAATGGCATATAAAAATGTAAAACATAAATGATAAGAATTTCTCATAAATGTATAAATGGAGAAAACCTCCATCAATTAATTCATAATTATTGTACCATCTACATCTTAAACAAGTTATTGAAGAGAAAAAAAAAAACATCTTAAACAAGTTTCACATTTACAAGAAATGTAAACAGGTTACAACAAAAATCAATGAGTTAGATTAGCTAGTGAATGCTAAATCTAGGAAAAGAGAGAAAACATGATTATCTAACTTTGCAATTTCGAAAATTATAGTGCTTTAATTCTTTCGCTACTTTCGTAAAACTTCAACATAAATCACATATTCACAAAAAAGAGGAGTTTTGGCTCTTTTACTACTTTCATGGACTTTTGATGTGAACTAGAAAACTATGATTGGAACTTCAACTTTTTCGTTGTTTTCAAGGAGCTTTGATGTGAACAAAGAATTCTGGAGGAGTAATGAAACTTCAATATGAACAAGAGATAAAGGAGATGGAGTGAATTAGAAAGATTTGTATCAAATGTGAATTTGTTCATTTAAAATTGGAGTTTTTCTACTTCATTTTCATTTACTTAATTTTAATTATTTTTCCTCTCTTTTTTATTCCCTTCCATCATTCCTTAATAAAGATTTTATTTAATAATGAACTATACTAATATACCTAAAATAAATATATAATAAATATAAACATGTATATATATATATATATATGCAAAATATATATTATGGAATAGAAAGATAGTCAAATATATAAATAAAAATAGGAATAAAAAAATATGAAAATTGTCATTTTTTTTTTTTATTCTGAATTTTATTTTTATATTAGAATCCAAATATTTTAACTTTTTTTAATAAAAGAAGTTTGTAATTCGAGGGAAATAGATTTTATGCCATGGATATAAGAAAATCTTATTCACCTTTATCTCATCCTTCCATGGGCTATTCTTATTTGGACTATATTCTTTTTATATTTGACTTTATCTCATCTTAAGTAGAAACAAATATAGATATTCCAAATTTTATCTTATTTATCAAATATAGCCTTAATGTATCATGCTTTAAGAGTGATTTTGCTTTGGAATAGGATTTTGGCTGCTAGGATTTAGAAAGACTGCAAATTTTCCCGGCTATACCCATTAAAAAGGTATGACATGTTTTCCCTTATATGCAAGGCATAAAACTTGATCGCAGCTGATATTTTCTTTTGATATCTTTCCCTTTTTGATCCATTTATATATTTTTCTTCTTTGTTGATTTCTGCATAATATTGGAAAACATTTTGGGATTTTAAGACTTCAATGGCTTGAATTTATATAACTGATAGTTTATGAAGTGACAGAAATTTTTTGTCAGTTAGTAGTGTCTTTTGCTGGGAAACCTAAAACTAATGACCCCCGTGATGAAAAATTGATCCTAGAGTTGCATATTCCCTGCGTTGTCGGAATTTCTTCTCCGTTCCTTGTCATTGCTCCTTCAATACGATAGGGGTATCTTCCCTTCTTCATTTGAATTATTTCATTAATTTCCACTGAGACTTGTCAGCTTCCGGTACCAGCATAAACGAATTAGATTAAATTGGACATCAAATAGACAATAAGCTAGAAGTCATAAGCATTTTCTTCCTAGATGTATGATGTTGGGGCTAATAATGCAACCCAAAAGGGGGTTCGAATAGGTCAAGTGATGATACTTTAAACCTTTGCAGAATATTAAACTATTGATGCTCAAGGTAGTATCTCAAATGGAGTAAAGGGTGTGATGATGATAAGCAGATCAAAGTGAAGCAAAACAATCTCACAACAATTTTATAATGGTTCAGCTTTGCAATGAAGGCTACATCTGTCATACCCTGAACCTCGAGCGCACGCGCATCCTCGGTGGTCAACTAAATTGCGATGTTCCTAGGACACATCGCCGACCCAAATGAATCATGCACATGCACAAGTGAAATAAACAATCCCCAGACAACAATCAACATGAGATAGAAAAACAAGACAACAAATTCAAACCAAACACACTTTTATAAACATCTAGGTTTATATACAAAACTAGTCTATCAAAAGGGCCTACTAAAAAAGAAGAGCTGTTAAGCCGTCTAGGCACTAGACTTCTCATCCATAGGCTCCGGGGGCTTCAGGTCCACCACAACCCCATCAGGTGGGTCAGCTACCCCCTCGCCCTTAACAACAAGTATGTCAAAACCCTGAAGGGGACCTTCCCGTACCCCCATTAGGCCCATGACGAAACCACGTCTTGAATCGATTAGGTACCCGCTGTGGTAAGCCCTCATCGACCTAGATAGTGGTCACAACGAGCTCATGGCATGGACACCCGGGGACAGGGACGTCGGTACTCTGCTCGCTAAACCCCCGTGGCTATCCAAAACGGATCGGACGAGCCTCCATCTAAGGACCTAAAAATAATTAAACCCACGACGGGGTGAGACAATGTCTCAGCAAGTCTATGCCCTAAACCCCGATGAGGAAGGAAATACATCTAGAGGCAATCTAATCACACAATCAATGAGACTCATCTCACCTTAGTTCATTCATGCACGTCAGTACAATTCATATAATAGATGCATATAGTAAATGCACACATCAATTGGAATATCTCACTCATATTTCAATCAATCACAGGGGTCTCGATTATAAGGCCACATCATTATAACACGTCTCATACCATGCCACACAATTTTGTCCCATAATCCGGCATGTCAATTTCAATCATCCATGCGTCTCAATTGATTACGACCTAGTAGCCATGGCTGACTTAACAGTTAACGGTCTTCCGGCATAGCCGGGCGTCATCTTACACCATCGAGCACGGCAACGTCTACATTTAGATGGCATTCCACATAGGAGCATTGGTCCAGCCTCCACTGCGACCGGCATCCGTTGACTTGGGGCATTTCCGAAGAAGAATCGTCCGACTCAAAAGCTCGTGACGGGTTCTCATAGCGATTCCATACATATCCAATCCCAGCCAAGGACATCGTGTTTTGCACACAAATGCCTCAATTAAAGAAATGTACTTGGTCTATTTTCTTCATATTAAAAACATCTAGTAAAATAATCGTGTGTGGGTACACGGTCAACTTGGGCAAAAAATGCGACATCCTCACTTTTAAAAGTCCCACTATTTAATATAGTACTTAAAAACATTTTTGGCATAAAAAACCAACACCCGGTATTTTCTGATTAAATACCAAAAATCCAAGATTTTGAAATAATAACTGAAAATCGACAATCATCATCCAATTGCATAAATTAGCATTCAATTGCGTACATTGATTACACCACAACAATCAACACGAAATTATGATGATTGGTTATGTGACATCCTGATTTTTCTACTTGTTTTTAATAAATTGAGATGGACATTTCATTTTCACGTATATAGTTCTTTTCCTTGAGTCGGCCACTTATGTGAAAACTAGTCCATCAGGTGAAGCCGTTAAAAAATTCTAATGCATTAGACTCGAGAATTTGACCAAGAAGCGACCTTTCGACCGAGCTAATCTGCAAGGGTCATTACGGCATAGTTAAAAATCGATTAGAGACCGGGATAGGTCGATTCGACAAAGGCATGTGATCAAGTGTGGGTGATTCCACAAGATCGCACAATTCTTGTCGGTCGGCACTAGACTGGCTTTTTTGTCGTTTGGGTACCCTAGTGTCCGTATTTGAAACTTTGAGATTACCACGACAACTGAGAGTCACCAATGTGTCGGAGATGTACATTGTGGCTTGAATTGATTAACCATAGGTCAAATGTACAAAAATTTCTAAAAGCTACCCGGTAGATTAGGACGTGCTAATATCGTGTTAGAATGAAATTAACCGTGAAATTGAAAGTGAATTTAGAAATTGGAAGTCCTGTTATGTCACAAATCTTATTAGGAACATTGGATTAATTTATGGACTTTAATTGGACTCAATTGGAAGAGAATTGAATGGAATTGAAGAAATCAATGTACAAGATTTCATGCTACGGCGGAAAAGGAAATTGGACCTATTGAAGATAGTTGTGAAGGATTTGAAATTAGTGGAGATGACATCACTTGATGTCATGGTGGTTAGGGCCAAGTGAGGAAGAAGTTGACAAGTGGAGGGTGGAGATTGTTTCTCAAAAAGGTGGGATTTCACCCTCACCCATCAACATCATCTTCTTCAATTGGCTTTCTTCTTAAATTTTTTTTGGAGGAGAGAGAAAGGTGTGAAAACCAGCCAAGCTGATCGCCCCCTTTCGCTCGCTCGACGCCGCTGCCCGCTCGCCGTTGCCGTCCGCCACCGTTGGTGTCATTCCTCCTCCGCCCGCGCGACTAGCTAGCTCGCGTTTGTCGCGACCAATTTTTCGGGTGTGAACCACCTAGGGTTTGACTAATGGATTGTTAAGCCTAAACTTAACTCGGGCTCTCCCAAGCTCATACCAATTCACGACTTAGGTTTGAGTTCTTAACATGCAAATGATTTTCAATTAGGAGTCGCCACTAATCTATTTTTGGTGGGTCGATTAGAAACCCAAGTAAAGCAATGGGAGGTTTACTTTACTCCTACGAACCAGAGACTATGGGTACGGGGACTTGGTTACACTAGATTTCTCTAATGCCCTTTCGATACCATTCTTTTATTTTCAAAAATGCTTTCGCAGGCAGCTTAAACTGATTTTAAATATAATTCCCTAACATGTGAAGTGATCATGCGGGTGCGCAATCCATCAATTTAACACCCAAGTAAATTAGTAAATAAATTGTAGGACTTACCTCATAGCAACGAAAGCATCTGCAATGTTAAATCAGAATTCACATCAACAACTCTAGATATGATTTCTAATTAACACGCAATTTTTTTTTTCACTTTAATTAATGGAAATCATGCAATATGCAATGCAATATTAACTAAATAACCTAATTCTAATGACACGTAATTTCTAATTAAATAGGCCTAGCAAAAATACTAAACGGCATGCATCTCAATGAATCTAATCCTAAATGACATGTTCATGACATTTTTTATTTTTTATTTTTCCTAAAAATGCAATTTATCCTAAAAAATGGAAGTAATTTATCCTAAGACATTTTTTGGATTTTTTTATGAAATTCGAAATTAGGTAAATGTGAAAGTTACCTAGCTAGATTAAGAAACTAAATCCTAATTTAAACTAAAATATTGTCTTAACCAAAATAATCCTAAAGTGCAATATATTTAAGAAAATACCTAAACACGTAATAAATTAAGAAAAATATTATCTAAAATTAAACTAAGTGCAATTTTACCCTAATATGCAATGCCGTGCAAAATATGCCCTAACTCTACATGATATATGCATGATGATTTTTTGTGTTTTTGTTTTATTAATTTCTAAATTAAAATTGACAAATAATTAAACATGCAACCTAAGTTAAAAAAAACTAGCAACTTAAATTGATTGATTTGATTTTTGATTTTTGATTTTTTTCGAAATAAAATTCCTATTCTAAATATGGAAACCCTAAAACAGGAAATAAACCTAATTCTAACCTACATTTTTTGATTTGATTTTTTTTTTTTTACGAAAACAAAATTAACTTAAACGGCACGATATCATATCCAAATTGACAAACCATATCTCGCGCGTAAGATCGGGTTGGCCAATTTTAAACAAAACTGCGAATCGAATCTTGGGCGTGAGATCGGATTGGCGATTATTCCATGCGATTGCGAGTCGGATTTCAAGCGCGAAAATCGGACTGTCAATCGTATGCACATTGTGAAATTAAGGATTAATCCCGAATTCATGAGAATTCAAAATATTTTTGGATATGGCAATAACGAACAAATATTCAAAATAAATCACGATCTCATGGATCTAGCAATAAAAAATGAAAAACTTGAATCAATCAAGAATCTTACCTAGCTCTCGATATCGCGTAGATAACTTTTCCAAATTGGGACCAAATGCAATCGGACCGGGATCGCGATCGGTTTCTCGACGGCGAACGGCAGCAAGCGTTATGTGCACGGCGATGATACAGGTTGACACGAAGCACAGCTCCACGGTGCTTGGGTCGCTCAGAAACCTGCATAAAATAAGTTCTAATTTCGCAAATAATATTGCCAAATTTGAATCGAATGGAATCCACTCAACGGAGGCTTCAACGGTGATGATTCACGGACGACTGGCGAGATCACGCAGGGACTCGTGGCTCGGGACAGTAGTTGATTGCTTGTAGACGAGGCAAAACAAGTAGTCTGAAAGATCAATGAACGTCTCGTAGTGTGGGTTAATCTTTTTTTGTCCTCACAACTGAACTTGGACTTCCAACTTCACTATATACGCACTGACATCTTTGGGCAGTCAAAGTAAACGAATTTTCTTTGTGCAGTAAGTGGAATCGTCTTTCTTTGACTGATGAAATTCAGCGTGGGTGCTCTCGGTAAGAGAACCTGCAAAATTGAAGGAAGACATTTCGGATTGGTGGCGGCTCAACTGACCATTAGGTGGCCCAACGGCGAAGCCCCGTGGATTTGGATGAAACTCGCCACGAAGTCTTGGTCTCGTCAAGAGTAATTGGACTTTGCTTAGGATTATTCGCTGGACAGAGACCGCGCTTGAAATTGCTGGGACTTAGAATGTCAGGCTTGTGGCGCATCTGGACAGGAACTTCGGTGCAGCAACGGGAGGTGGGGATGGAGCAGCTGCGGATGGTCGGACTACTCGCGGCGTTGAAGAGCTGAGGTGCGCGGCTGTCGGAGTTGCAGCATTGTCAGGCAGGTTGCGGTGTCGGGAGCGGTGATCGTGAAGGCCGAGCGAGGAAGTCTGTCGACCACACTGGTCGTGGCCGAAAAGGGGACGCTTGAGGAAGAAGATCGAATTTCCTCTCCCCTCCTTCGGGTCTCTTTTTCTTTTGTGTGAAAGAGCCCCTCTTGACTTTTGTCAAGGTCTCAGAGAAGAGAGAAGGCAAACTCTTCGCTTTTCCCTGAACACTCGTTCTCTCTACCCCCACGCTTTCCTCTCTTTTTCGTGAATGAACGGGCACTCTTTCGATCCTCTGCTCGTCTAGAATTGTGGCCATATATCAATATGTGTGGCCACCTTTTGTTTGTGCACAAACAACACATTTTATAATGGAATAACTTTAGATCTTTATGGCGTATTTTGTTTCCACCTCGACTTACGCATAATAAAACTTCTAGATATACTTATTAAAATATATGCACATCGCGCAATATTCTTGTTTTGTATTTTCCAAATATTTCATCCGAAAATTTCCTTTCCACCCAAAATATGTCACCCCAGTGTATATTAGCTAAATATGTGAAAAATCCTATCGGGTGCCTTCCCAGCCTCCTTTGGTGTTGCCCCAAGGAGATTTGTCGACGACCTTGCTGTCCTCTTCGCCGCTAGTCGGAAAGCGATTCCAGTGAGTTTAGCTCACTAAACCTTGATTAGATGGTTAATGATGCTTAGAGTGTGCTTAGTCTAAGTTAAGTAAGTTTAGGTGGTTAATTTAGTTTATTTAAGTGTGGATTAGATTAAGGGGTGTGATTAGTTTAGGGTGTGTTTAATTAAAGTTAAATGGATTATTATATTAGTATCATGGTGATTTGACTTTAATGAAATATTTTTTGGATTAAATAAATATTTCGAAATTATTTAACATATAATAATATATTATTATTCGAAATTATTAAAATATTATTATTTAGTTAATTTCAGAATAAAATTAATTATTTATTAAATTTCAAAAATTATTATTCGGGACCTTATTTTCTCAGAATTTTGCGCCGATCGCTGCTATGTATTCAGATTTTGAAATTGATGGTTGGATATTATAAATTGAGTGTGGATTGTGAAAAATATGGAAAGGGTTGAGTGGGATCGTAAAGCCATTAAATTTTGAAAGGGTCGAGTGTGACTGTAAAGCCATTAAATTTTGAAAGGGGTTGAGTGGGACTGTAAAACCATTAAATTTTGAAAGGGTCGAGTGGGATTGTAAAGCCATTTAATTTTAAAATGGTCGAGTGGGACCATAAAGCCATTAAATTTTGAAAGTGCCGAGTGGGGCTGTTAAGCCACTAAATCTAATAAAGTTGCTTAGTGGGGTTGTGATTACCACTTATAAATAAGTTGTGTCCTAAGGACTGTGACTCATATTTTGGGGATTGAGTTGGAATAATTGAAATGACCGGAAGTGGTTTTGTTGACATGTAATCAACTGAGTCGATTGATCGTTGAGTCGATCCGAGTAATTGAATTGTTTGAATTCTATTACCATATATGCTTGAGTAATATGAACTGTGGTAACCTACAGGAAGGAAGTAAGACGAGGTAAGTCTTCTGTGTGATGTGGCTAGGCCACCTTTGGGCGTATTTTCTTTCTAATAAGGGTTTAGGGGGTTGAACTTGCTAAGACAATGTCTCACCTCGTTGTGGGCCAAAATTTTAGGACCATAGATGGCGGAACCCCTGAAGGCTGATAAGTCAGAAGTGGGATCGAAGAACGAGTTCGACTAGTGGTCATAGGACTGTTCATTCTTTTTGGTGGATTGATCCCTTTTTGTAGACTAACCCTTTTTAGTATATATATATGTGTGTGTAATCTCTGGAGTGATTATCTTTGAAAGCATGGTTGTTTATGAATGAGTTGATTTCCTGCTTCCCTATCCCGTGAGTTTTTGTCAGGGGTTATATATTACGTTCCGCATACATAAAATAAATAATTGGGGTCGGCGACACTACCTGGGAATGTCGCATTTGCATGACCATGGCGGGTTGTTCATGTGTCTCAAGGTTCGGGGGGTGACAAGTTATCCCGGTATAATTTTCGGAAAATATTAAATAATTAAATAAATTACAAAATTAATTAAATAAATTCAAATTAATTACATAAATGACTAATTAAGCTAAATACACTAATATAACCACCTAATTGGATTTAGAAAAATAATGTACTAAGCTAAATAAATCCTACAATCTAATTAACTCTTAACTAAACTAATCTAACCACCTAATAAGCCTAATTAAGAAACTAAACCACTACTTAAACTAAACTAACCACCTAATCCAATCTTAGGCTAAGCTAATTATCCCATAAGCATAATTAACTCCCTAAGTAGAGTTTAGCAAGTAAACTCACCGGATTAGTGAGCCGGTGAGTTCATGGCGATGGTGGCGCGATGGCAAGCGAGACTTGGGCTTACGACAGCGTCAAAGGAGCTTAAGAAAGGACTAAAAATGGGCCATGAAGCTCACAGCTGGGCTGTGAGGTTCGGTTTTGTTGAGGGCTGAAAGGTTGGACCAAAGGGGGCTAGGATGGCAGGCAGGTGGCGAATGGCAACGGGGATGGTCAGGCCGGACGGTGGCACGAGCAGGGGAGATGGAGGCGAGTTGGCGATGGTGAATGGTGGCTCAACGGCTTCATAACGACAACAATTGATGGATTGGGCTCGCGGGCGTGAAGTGCGATGGACGGCGCACAAGTGGAGCTCGAACGGCAGCGGTTGCTCAGAGGCGGGCAGTCGACGGCTATAGGGCTCGAACGGACTGCTGTTGGTTTTCTCTGGCTCTTGGCTTATGTTTTCAGCAACAAAGGAGAAGAAGAAGATGACGAAGAAGATGAAGAAGGAGTTGCAACTGGCCAAGGGGACAAAGCCTTCAATGCTTCCCCAAAATATCTCAAAACACTTGAGTTCTTGCCTCAAAAGTCCACAGCCCTATCCTAAGCCAATTTCCCCTCCAAGACTTCTCCAACAAGCCTCCCATAGTGCTAAAATGTTGCGCCCCCCATAGCTACGAATTTTGCAACATTTCCCTTCAATTTCAACTTAATTCCTCTTCAATTCAATCCAATTGGTGCCAAAACATTCCCACTAAGGTGTCCACATTAAATCCTTGCAATTCCCTCGCCAATTGATCCATCTTGAACTTTCCAAAACTTAATTCCTCTTCAATTCAATCCAATTGGTGCCAAAACATTCCCACTAAGGTGTCCACATTAAATCCTTGCAATTCCCTCGCCAATTGATCCATCTTGAACTCCAAAAATCCACCCAAAAACGGTCCTTCAAATTTCCTGATCCAAAATAACCCAACTATGAATTTTCGTCAAAAATCCCGGATTTGCAAAAAAATTTTGAATGATGAGTTGACATTCCTAAAATAAATCATGACATGCCAAAACTTTCAATTTCTAAAATTGGATTCAATTTCACGGTTAATTTCAACCGAATGCGATTTTAGCGTGACCTAACCTACTAGGTAGCTTTGAGGAATTTTTAGCGCAATTGACCTATGGTCAATTATTTTCGAACCACATTGTGCATATTCACTCATCGGCGACTCTCGATTGTCGTGAAAATCTTGAGGTTTCAATACGGGTATAGGGTACAGAAATGATAGAAAAATCAATCTAGTGCCGTTCGACAAGAATTTTGCAATCAGATGAAATCACCCACACTTTAATCATATGCCTCTGTCGAATCAACCTATCTCCGGTTTCTGATCAATTTTGACGGTGCCGTATTGACTCTTGCAGATTAGTATGGTCAAGGAATTGATTTCTGGTTGAATTCTCAAGTCGATCGCGTTTAAATTCCTTAACGGCCTCACTTGATAGATTAGTTATCTCGTGAGTAATCAGCTTAGAGAAAAGAACTATAGGCATTTCGATGAAAAGCCCAATTCATTCAATCGAAAACAGACTAAAAAATCAGGTTGTCACAACATCCACTCTCAAATGGAGTGGTGGAGTCTGATAGAGGAAAATAATATTTAAACATAGAAACAATTTATTTTACGCAGTTACCAATCCTATATATTATTTATGCCCTAGACTACCGCTATATATAGGAGCAATATCTTTTATGGTTATAACACTAAAGCTCCTAACCATAGAGCTTGTAATACTAATACTGATAGCGGAAGATTGTCTAGTGTGGTATCTTGATTTTTCTCTTTTCCTAATTTTGCAAAGGGTTCTCCACGTAAAAATTCTCGATTGTTTTTTTCTCTTCATATATTTGCGTTCCTAACAACATCGACTCTTAGACTAACAATGGTTAGAATTCACTAATAATCAATAGAGAAAGTTACAACTGACTAGTGTTGTTTCTTTCAATTGATAGATCACACTATTAGTATACACGCATTGCTTTTACACTTATGTACTTAACTATCAGTTGTTCTAATGCTAAACCAATACAAAGAGCAATGTAGAGCAAGATCAGATACAATTTCTATTTTTGACAGTAGTTGTAGTATTCAATGTGTGCAACCCTCTTCACAGCATCATTGCTCCTTATATACCGAAGTTCTTAATATATCCATTGAAGAGTCGTTGAGGGAGATCTTGGACAGAATTGGCACTACTCCTATAGTCGCCTCCTCTAATAGTCTTAGCTTCTCTAAAATAGGCCTACTGCGTCTGTCTAAATAGTAAACTGTCAACTACTTTTTTGATTGCTTTTTCGATTGTTTTTGCTTCGCAATTCAATTTTGTCACGGTTACATTTTGTACCATCAACAATAATCATTTTAGCGGTATTTCACCATCATCAGACCTTGTGCATTGCCATCACTATCCAACGTACACTATCACTGGTGCTGATTGTAAGTGACTTGACTGATTATCACCAGAGACAATACTGACTGAATAACACGAGATATTAAGATCAATGATGCTCCAATCCTTATTAGTACCAAGGACTTCCAAGGATAATAGCTTGACTGATCCTCCTAAATAATCACGAGACATCACTCTCATTTGTACTTGTAAGTCTATATGTTAAAGTCTAGTTTCTCGACAAACCAAGATCATTGATGATATATGTAGGGGTGTGCAACCGGACCGGGTTTACCCGGTTCCCGGTCCGGCCCACCCGAAAAACAGGGTCGGGAACCGGTTCCGGTTGAAACCGGTCCAGGAACCGGTTCCCAAAACTCAGACCTTGTTTGAACCGGTCCGGGAACCGGTTCCGAGGGATTACCCACCCGGGAACCGGATCGACCGGACCGGTTTGGGAACCGGTTGGAGGACCGGTTTTGGGAACCAGTTGGGGAACCGGTTTTTAAGCCACCCCCAAAAAATCAAACGCAAAACCCTAGTTTCTACTTTCTATCTTTACCTCTCCCGCAATCGTGTCCGACCAGCCTTGCTCCGAGCTCCCCTCCCGAAATCGCGAAGCCGACGCCGCCTTTGCCGCTCTCGTCGCACCCCTCGCGCTCGCACCACCGCCGCCGTTTCGCCGGTCATCTGAAGCTCCGCTCCACTGGTTCTGCCCGCGAAGCCGCTGACCCCTCCTGAGCTCGCACTCGAGCATCGACGCCGCCTCCGTTCGATCCCGCTGTTCCACTTGCTACTGTTGCCTCGCTGACGCCCCTGACCCGCAGATCTCGCGTCTGCAAGCCCACCTTATCTCATCTTCGAGCAACCCACAGTAGCCCTCCGCCAATCCTGTTCTCACCGCACGCTACAAAAGGTACTTCTGTCTTTTGGCTCATATCAAAATTACTAAATGGTGCAAATTGATTTCTCATTCAATGGTACAAGTCCATTTGTCACCGGATGTTCTTTGATGCTGAAGAAATGTAAGATCTAGTATTATTGTGTTGTGAATGAACAAAAGAGGAGCCTGATCCCCGAAAATAATCGTCGAATGTAAATGGCTTATTCCCAATTCTAGCTGATCTGCCTGAATAACAAATAAGGGTCACCTTGATGAATTTTTTTTATTATGTTGATTTCATGATGATTTGAGCATGTTGGTCTTATTTTTAACGAGTTGAAAAAAATGACACTACAGTTTTTTCTATTGGTATTTTCATGTTATAATGTCTCTTAATCATGTATTATCCATGATATGTATATGGAGTCATATGGTATGTCTCTTCTTACTCGTGAGGTGATCTATATCCAACATTTTTGCGAATTTTCTTCTGTCTCGCTCTTTGCTTGGATGATTGAGTCCGGCATGCTAAAGCTATATTACATTAGAAGTTGTGGACATGTAATGTCTCGGGGAAAACGTAGAAAGAAATTTCATAGCGAAGTGGCTTGTAATTGTGCTAGACATCACATTGTGCTTTGAACACATGCGGGTGAACTATTTTTCATTACGAGATAGACGAATGGATTTTGGAATCTCTATAAGTGGGTAAGATCCTAACCCTGGGCCATTGCAGTTCATGCTTATCAACTTTGAATAGTCTAGATATTTTAGGTGCTTCATGTCATTGAAGATCTTTCCTAGCGACGACTTTTTTATGGTAACCATTCCAAAGCAGGTTTTCCACATGGTGATTTATACCATAATTATGGTTGATCTCCGTAATTTCCATATCAAACTCCATCCAGACTCAGATTGCATCAGTCATATAGTATGGCTTTTGGATGTCACACTGTGAAAATTATAAATGAGGATAAATTATTTAGTTGTAGATTTTCTGCGGGTGATTGAATAATCGTTACATATGTGAGCTCTTTCAACTGCTACTTATACACTCATAGCATTATCAATGATGTGGTTGGAAAGGAACTGAATTGTATCTTTTATGTGCTTCATGATTCAACAGATTGAATCTACAAATGAGGTCCTGCCTCTTTATCCGTCAAATGCTGAGTTTGCTAGGCCATTATGGGTTTTCGGTATGAACTCTTATGAAGTTATCCAAAGCGACAAACAGAAGACCCCGATTGCTTGCAGCTACAGGTGAGCTTTCTTCCATGTGATGATCTAAGGTGTTAACATTGTTGAAATACAAATTATTGTATGATTCTTCATATGAATTATTTAGAATCTGCTTGCAGGGCGAGAGGGGAAGGTCTCATCTTGCAATTATTGACGTTCTTCGAGCTCATTATCATTGCTTGACATTCCATTCACGTACATACAAGACATAGTATGTTCAATACCTTCTTTGTGACGAATTGCTGTTACTAATTTCTTTAAGCTGATGGATTGGTATATTGTGCACATTCTTCTTTTGCAGACTTCAGGAAACAATTGCCTATATGTTGAGGGAGCATCAGGTGTACTTCCAATATCGTGGCTAAGGTGCTTGCAATACTTTACCGTAGTAATCTCCTCATATTTAGTGAAGTGTGGACTGTGCTGTAGTAATTAGTGTTTCTCATTGTTGTTATAATTTCCTTTTGTTTATTGTCTGTAGGTGACTTTCAATGACGAAAAGTCAAAAGTCATTGATTTTCGGATTATATGGTCCTCTTCACCGGACAGTTTGAAGTACCGTCTTATTTTAGCTTGCCGAGCTGATTGAATTTCCAACGAAGTTCCTGGTCAAAATGCTTATGCATACTTCTATCCTCCATCTAATAATGTTTTTTTTTTTTTTTTTTGGTAAAGTCCATCTAATAATGTTTATCAATGTTTATCAAGCTAGTCGGGAAGAAAAGCCTCCATTGTTGTTAAAAAGCCATGGTACTTCAATAATTGCAACTCGGTTCTTGTCATATTTCAATTTTTATGCAAAACAGGTTCCAATATAAACAGGGTTAACCCTGTTCCCGGACTGGAAAAACAGGGTGGGTCGGGAACAGGGTCCAATGCAAACAGGGTAGGGAACAGGGTCCAAAAAAATAGAACTGGTTATAACAGGGTCGGGTACAGGGTCCAGGTCTAGACCCTACCCACCCTGGACCCGATCACCCCTAGATATATGAACAATTTCACTATCTGCGCTTGTTATGATGAATATTAATGCTCAGAGATAGTTCAATAATCATCAAAATATTACTGGGGCGTTTTTCAACAATGATTCATTTGAGCTGTAGGAAAAAAGACTGAAAAGGCTGTGGATCTTTACTCCTTGCTGCACGGATTTGCAGCCAAGGGCGTTCTAAGCGATTTGTGCTATAGTTTAAAGCAGCTATAATATTTGAAATATAACCCATGGCTTTTCATAGGTAAATACTACAATGTAGTGATGCTGATAAAATCTGCCTTGGGTCTCGCTGCCATACTGATTTCTGTTCATTCTTCTTCTCTTTTTTTCTTTTTTTCTCCTTTCCCCTTCCAATGGCCCAGTGGTTACTATAGGGTTTTTCTCCTCTGGTCTAAATGTGAAAGTACAAGCATTTTCACTGGAACAAAACATTTACCGTAATCGATAATTACAAATGGACCATTTCATTCTACTTGCAGAATTAATGAGTATTCATCTGCAGAGAATGCGAATCGAGACTTGTAGTTAGCCTAATAATTGAATGTCTCCTTCTCAATATCTGCGAATCGAAAGAACCCGGGTGAGATATTTCGCTTCCTAATAATAGCAGATGACTGCTCTCTACAACTTGCCGTTGCCTATGATGCACAACCAACCAAGAGCGACACCTGAAAATGTCCCTCCAGGAGAAACAGCACAAGCAAGTTGCCCAAGGCATTTTGCACTGGTCCCTGAAGAAAAAGCTCACCCCATCTTGAATTGAATGAGAAATTATGTTAAAATGAACACAACTCAAAAAAGATGAAGTCCAGGTCAAACGTTGTAGCCTTTGGGTGCAACCGTCATAACAGTAACAGTGTGATAACCATGGCTCAAGCCCAAGAAAGAAACGAGCATTATCATCCACCCCTGATCACTGTACTTTGCTGTGAAGTAGAATGCAGGGACAAAAATGAAGCGGGCAAGAGTAGCTAACATGAGACCCTTTCGAGACCAAGGGGAATGTACTGAGATATAAAATCCCACACACTGTAAATAGCAATCAGGACCAGCGGGTACCTAAAACACAACCAATGAGACAACAAACCTTTGAAAAGGTGACATACAGAGTATCTGCTATGCATACGGTCAGCGGAGCATATGAAAAATATCTATCAATTACTAGGCAATCTTAAGAATATATGATTATAATTGAGAAGGGTCACATTTACTTGAAATAGTGAAATCGACTTCTTTTATCAGTAGTCACCATGATCCCAATTGGTGTGTTCCGGTATTCTCATGGAGAAAGCCTGGGAAGATTGTCAATGTCAAAACATGTGTAAGAAATAGACCGATGGCATAATCTATGTTCTGAAACAACAATTCTTTGTTTCTCAATCGATCATCTTTAGAGTCTTCATCCTGCCAAAATTCCAAAATTTTCAAGGCTTCAGATACATTAAAAGGAGCACAAATGTTACAACTACAACAGAGAAAGTTCCACCGCTACAACGCACCTGTCTTTGGATTCCAGCAGCAGCAAGATCTTGAGACAGTTTTACACCCTTCCGAGGCCGTCTTGGAGTGGCAGGACTTCACAACTGGAATCTTAGCGAGCCAAGTCGCATATAGAATGATGCAGATAAACTCAAATAACGTGGAGATTGTGAGAAACAACATTGAAAAACAAATTGAAGATTGATGAGAGGAGTTCTGCACATTGCTTTCACTTGACAAAGTTGATTATTGCACCTCAAGTTTCCTCTTTGTATATACAAGGCACAACATAGGAAGGAGGGTTTTACCTACTTACTGATAATACCTTAAAAAATGAGATGAGACCATGGTGTGACATAAAACCTAAGTCCTTAAGGACTGCATATCAGCACGTGATCACATATGACTATTGTGAAGAGATAATTATTTTCTATTAATTAATAAAAAAAAAAATTGGGTTACAAATATATATATGCTTATATGTGCTTAACCCTACTCATAACTAAGTTATTATTTTACCCTTATTACTTAGAATATTTCCCAACACTCCCCTCAAGTTGGGGGTGTAGATATCAAATAATTCAAACTTGCTACCTAGGAAGCTCACTCTATTCCCCCGTAGAGATTCCGTAAAAATGTTTGTGAATTGATCCTCGATTATTGTGTGTTGAAGAATAACCTCTCTTTACTGAATTTTTTTCTCGCACAAAATGACAATCAACCTCAATATGCTTAGTTCGCTCACGGAAGATAGGATTAGATGCAATAAAAAATAGCAGATTAATTATCACAATATAGTGCTAATGGATTTGACGGTGACATTTCAATCTCCAATAGTAACATTCTCAACCATAATAATTCACTTGTCACATGTGCCATAGCTTGATATTTAGCTTCAATTCTTGATCGGGAAACTACATGTTGTTTATTGCTTTTCCATGCGACTAAATTACCCCCAAGAAGCACACAATAGCCTGAAGTAGATCTTCTATCCATAGGAAATCTAGCCCAATCGACATTAGAGAAGCTTGTAGTATTTAGGTGCCCATAATTCTTGAACTATAGTCCTTTGCCTAGTGCTAGGGGTGAACATGGAACCTAGAACCAAACTGGTAGGAACCTGTAGGTTCCAGATTTCAAGGTAAACATGGTAGGTTACGGGTTCCAAAAAATGAGGAATCTATTTCAATGGGTAAGTTCTAGATTCTTAGTTGGAGGAACTTGTAACTTGGAACCTAGAACCTGGAACCTAAAACTTACAACAAGTTTTAATATTTTTCTTGATCCATGTCTTCGTGCAATCTTCCAATATTCCATAATCTTCGATGATAAGTGTATAATCTGGAAGTAATAGTTCGAGTTTCCATTTTATGGCTAAGATTTTTACTTTATTAATGTTCATATTTTTCATGTATTTAGATATAAGTTATGATTAGTGAATCGTAATCATTCAAATAATAACATAAGTGGGACCTAGGTAGACCTTGGAACCTATGACATGATAGGTTCCAAGTTTTAGGATATGTAAGGTAGGTTCCAAGTTCCAAAAAATAAGGAACTTGTTTGAATGGAAAGATTTCAAGTTTTAGATGGAACCTATACAAAACTTGGAATTGTTCATCCCTATTTTTATTTAGTTGAATTCCTTGCTAACAATTCCTTTTCTTTTGTTGATAGTTTTGTTCATTTTGTATTCTCTTTGATGAATGACAAGCTTGTTTATTATTATTACGTTCATTTTCGTTTCGTTTAACTATAAAAGAAAAAAAAAAAAAACCTATTAGACCTTAGAACTGACCTTGGAACCTATGACAGGGTAAGTTTTAGGTTTCAAGTTCCAACGGGTGGGTTCCAAGTTCCAAAAAATGAGAAACCTGTATCCGATGGTAGATTCCAAGTTTTAGGTGAAACTGTAAAGAACCTGGAACAGCTCACCCCTACCTAGCACTCTCTTCAAATATTTGACAATTCGAAGTATAGCATCCTAATGAGTGGTACGAGAAGAACTCATGAATTGACTTACTACCTCAACTATTAAGGATATAATAGGTCTTGTGATGGTAAAATAATTTAAATTACCAACTAATCTCTGATGCTTTGCTAGATCATGCAATAATTTCTCCATGTTCTGCATTAAGTTTTATATTGGCATCCATAGGGGTATCGACTAGCTTTACTCCAAGAAATCCAACCTCACTAAGGATGTCTAGTACATACTTTCGTTGCGACAAATTGATACCAGCATGTGAATAGGATACTACAATACCAAGAAAGTATTGAAGACATCCTAGATCTTTAGTACTGAATTCTTTATCCAGAAATTGTTTAAGTTTTTGAATACCATAAAATCACTGCTAGTAATGATGATATCATCCACATATATAACTAGAAGGATACAACCAGCTGAAGACACAGAGCTTAAAACTAAATGATCTACCTAACACCGCTTTAATCCACATTTGATAATCGCATCACTAAATCTACCAAACCAAGCATTAGAATATTGTTTAAGTGTGACACCTTCGATTCCGACCCTGTAAGGATTGGCCATAAAGTCCAAAAAATGATCGATCATGGGCCATTGGCCATAGATCGATTAGTTCAATTGGCAAGGAATCATGAATCAATCATGGTTTGACCGATCTACCAATCGATCGACCGGTCACAAACGGGTCGAGGTGTCTATCATGAATTTTCTACCAATCATACTAATGGGATAAGATTACCAGCTCATAAGATGACTTTTTGATCACGAGGATTGGTCATGGGATGATTTTGGATCGGTGGATAATCATGATTGGTCATAGTGCTCGGCCACGGGTGATTCCGCTTGGCTATGCACCAATACACGAACAATCCGACTCGATCAAATGCAATCGTCTTCCGACCAAAATTATAGCATTCCTTATTTAATTCTTAGTGATCAAAAAGGAATCTTGAATTGGTGATGTCCGGTTGTGGATTGGTAATGCGCCGACCATGGCATACGGATGGATCGAGTGTTGATCGGAATGAGCTCAGGGATAGACCTGGCTATTCCGTCACTAATTCTAAGGTCCATGAGTGCCTTGGCTTAGTGTTAGGTCATGGGTAGCCTTAGGATTAGTCTTGAATTGACCGAAAGACAATCGACCCTTTAGGCTAACTGACCATCCAAAGGATCGGTTCAGGCAAGCATGGGGCATGATGGCCAAACCTCGGATGTATGTGATTTGGTTTTTCGAGGTGTACCTAATAATCCCTTCTTTGGCCCCGGAACCAACTTAGAGGATGGAATTCTCTAGACCACCTTCTTGATGAAGAAAATGACAAAATTGAATTCTCTAGAATACCTTAGCTTCTTCATAAAGGAGGTTGTCATTCCACCTAGATGTTTCTAAATATGGTCATGATTACCAAGGATTTACCTTTGGGATTAAGTAAAGTGTCCAAGCTAAATGTCCCAACAAAAATAGGACATATTTGAGTTAATTATGGCTATCCTATAGCCTTGATGCCACCCTATCTTTTAGAGTGCCACATATCCATAATAAGTTGTCGCCTTAATAATGAGCTAAGTGCTAATGTGGTCCAATGAAATGGAGACAAGTAAGGCCTTGAATGATGACACTAAGTCATTAGATCTACATATCATAAAACTAGACACGCCACCTTTCCAAATAGGTGTGCCACCTTGCAATATAGGCTTGCCACCTCAAGGTCATAGCCATGCCACCTTAAGAAATATGATTTGACCGCTTGAATGGGTAATGATGAGCTTGGTGCCTATAAATAGGAGGAGGTCCCATTCATTTCAACCACCTTAGCCCACTTTTCCATTTACACCTATCCTCCTCCTCCTTCTCCTTTCTCTCAGCCGAGCACCACTAACCTTTCAAGCCATTCAAGTTAGTTCTTGAGATTTGCCAAGGTAAGTAAGGTTCCTTTTCCTTCTCTTGGAAGGTAGAATTCGTTGTTGAGGCTAGTTAAGTGCTCAACCATCAAGCCATGGGTGGTGTGTGGTGTCAATAGCCCCATTTAGCCTTGTCATTTCAAACATGTTTTGCTCTTCTCCAGTATTAGTCAAGGGAAAAGCTGATGGATGTGAAATGGTAAATGGAATGGAAAGGGGAGAAAAAGAAAGGGGGGGGCGGGTTTGGTGTGGAAGAAAATAGATCACTTACAACCAGGATTTATAAATATTACAGTTTGGTCACAATTTTCATGCTCATTTTGGTTTTTCCTCTTATTTTAAAATTTTCTTCATCTACATATTTTCAAGGCATCCTGAAATGCAAACAACTTTTGTTAAATTGTGTTAGAAGAAAAGTCGACGGAAAAATGACTAACCTCTTCGATTCCTAATAAACGAATTACCTAGGAATGTATGTTGAATTACGAGTGAACAATGGATGATACGACTTCACGATGGTCCAAATACAATCACGTGAAAAGTATTCATGTTCCACATCGTTAATGCTGATTGTCTTCTCAAAATAGTAATGGAAGCCTTTTGTTCTTTGATGGAGAAGGGAGAAGAGAAGATAATTGTTTTCAGAATGTTTTTCTGCAATTAATTTTAGCGGTTATCTCTAGAAGGTTATATATGTGGGAAGTTATACATAACCCTTCACAACATAAACTCTCACATCTTTTCAAAAGGTGTCTTTTTATCACATTACATCAAGATAAACCGGTGCATCTTAATTGCACCCTATCATGGACGAACTAACAAAGTATAACAAATTGCATCTTATGGCCATTGATTATGATTTGATCAACAATCAAAATCTGTGAACCAATAACAATATGATCTGTGTTGACTAATTAAATCATTTAAACCTGCCTCTGATACCACCCTCCTCAGAACCAAAGGTAATCACTTACTCTTTGTTTTGAATGGTACTTTAAAAATATGTAATCAAGTCCTAAAACTTGTCATGAAAGTGTAATTGAACGCTAAAATTTTCAAAATGTGGAATCGATAGAAGGACTTGATTTTGATAGTTTTAGTACTTATTATACTTTTTGTAAGTTTTAAGATTCAATTATATTTTCGTGACGAGTTTTATGACTTAATTAAATATTTTGGAAGTTTCGGGACTTAATTTCACTTTTTGCAACTGATTTTAGGATTTATAATGTATTTATCCCTAAAACCTACCTTCAAAGTATTTTGTGTCAAAAGTAGTTACATCATTGTCGCGATCCAATTTTTCGGGTTTGCCACCTGAAACTAGGTTGATGGACTACTAAGCCTTTAAGCTTAGCTCGGGCTCTCCCAAGCCCATACCAAATCGCGACTTAGGATTTTAACATGCAAAAGATTATTATCTAGGAGTCGCCACTAATCAATTTGGGGTAGGTTGATTAGACACCTAAGTAAAATAACGGGAGGATTATCTTACTCCTACGAACCAGAGACTAAGGGTACGGGGACTTGGTTACACTAAACTATCCTAGTGCCCTTTCGGTACCATTTCTTTTTAATTTTCAAAAAATGTTTTGCAGGCAGCTTGATCTAATTTTAATTCATATTCCTAACGTGTGAGGCGATCATGCGAGTGCACAAACAACCAATTTAACACCCGAGAAAACGAATAAAATAATGCAGGACATACCTTAAAGCAACGAAAGCATCTGCGTTGTTAGATCAAAAATCATATAGACAATCCTAGATATGATTTCTAATTAACACGCAATTTCAATTTTTTTGTTTTCACTGTTTTTAATGAAAATCATGCGATGCATGCTAATAACCTAATATGACATGACGGCATGACCTAAACTATATGACATGAAGAAATGCAATAATTAAATGCAATCTAGATGATCTAATTATAATAACATGCAATGCGATGCAATGACATACAAAATTATCTCAACTAAAATGACATGCAAAATGCAATTTAATATGCGAGCTATATGTCACGTGACATTTATTGAATGACTTAATCTAATGACATGAAAGTTCTAATTAAATGAACTTAAATAAACTAAATGACGTGCATTTGATGTTCCTATTTTTAAAATGCAATCTATCCTAAAGATTGAAATTAACTTATGCAAAGACAAATTTTTGTATTTTCTTTCATGAAATTCAAATGCAAAAAATGATCTAGCTAGATTAAAATTCTATCTGATTTAAAATAAGGATTAGGTCATATCAAATCCTAATTTAAATTAATACATTATCTCAACCTAACATGCAATCTATTTAATATGCAATGACGTGCGGAGCATGCCCTAATTCTACATGACATATGCATGATATTTTTTATTTTTTAACAATGTTCGAAACTTAAAATTGCCACATAACTAAACTAACAACCTAAAAGAATGCATTTTTTTTATTATTTTTTAGAATCTAAAATAAAATCTACTAACTAGATATGCAAACTAACAAGAGATATTCTAAAACCAAATTGAAACCTAATTCGAATATCTTTTGATTTTTTTCTTAGTGATTTTTTAAAGCAAGCAATTATAAACTAAATCTTAAATCTAAACAATCAAGATATTCAACAAATAAAGGATTAAAATAGACGAAAAAATAACCCATTATCTCACGGGTCAAATTAACGACTATTTTTAACCCTGAACATCACGACAAGAAATTAAAATAATTAAAAATCTAATCCGAAATCTTACGGATCAAATTAATAATTAAATTAATTCAACAATTAATATATCATAAACAAACCCCAAAAAATATCATAATTAAAAAAATGACCCGACGTCTTACGGGTCAAATTAAGTAATTACAATAACTTTAGGGACAATTCCTATGGATAATGCCTATAACAATTATAATTAACTAAAAAAAAAAAACACAAAGGTAAAGTAAACTAAACTATAAAGAAAGTAAAAGTAAAAAGTGAAAAGTAAAAAAAACTACCTAGGTAAATAATGGAGAAAAAGGGTGTCGCCGAGGAGAGGGAGTTCGTTGACGGCAAAAAGGGGGTAATCTCCGGCAAGGATTCCGGCGAGGCTCCGGAGGACGGCGCGACGGCGGCGCAGCACCTGGGGGTTGCGAATCTCCTGGCGTCGGTCACACGGGGGGTGAAGATCGAGTCGTGACCGCCGCGGGGACCTCAAATCTGCAGGCGCGGTGGTCTTCGGCTGAGGCGGAGCGCGGAGAGATCAGAGGGAGCGGCGGAGCGTCGAGGAAGGGCGGCACCGTCGTGGACCAGCGCTGAGTTGCGATTTCACGGGGGAAGGCAGCTGGGCGACGAGGCGTTCCGTCGGGGCCGGCGGCAGCACTTGAGACAACGACGCGCGGCACAGCGCAGATCGCGGCGGGGCTTCGCGGCGGCACAGCCTCGCGGATGGAGAGGCGGCGGAGCGTCGGGGAAGGGCAGCACCGAGGGCGTCCGGATGGCGGGGGCGTGGCGAGATGGAGGCCGGCGGGGCGCGCGAGTGTCCGCGCGAGGAAGACAAACAGTAACCTATTTTTCTTTTCCCCTTTTTTTTTTGCTGACCGCACGTCACTCTCACTCTTTTCTCACGTCTCCTTTACTGCAACTTTTCCTCTGCCATGCTTGACAAAAAGAAGACAAGTTTTCTTTTATGTACTTGTACTTTTGAACTAAAACGAAAAGAAGCCCTTCGACGTGAGAGAAAAAAAATCAATGTGGCGGTATGTTTCTATCGTATTGCCTCCCCTTTTTTGATTGTACGAGACCCTTTTTATAAGCCAAAAAATTGTATCTTCGGGGTATATTTCATTTCTAGTTTTACTTGAACACGATACCCCTAAATATATCGCTGAAATATTTTTTGCATATTCCATCAAGAAAATCCCTCTTTTGTGCAAAAGTGCATCTCCTAGTGTATATTACCTAAATATGTGAGAAATCTTAACGGAATATAACAAAAAATAAAATTTTCCTAAACCTATATGCCATGTGATTTTTTTTCAATTTAGCAAAATCAAATCTCAAAATTTTAGGTGTCAACAGCTGCCCCTCTTTGAAGGTGAGCTCGCAGAGGTTGCCTTTAAAGACAAATTGAGACCTAAATTTTGGTTATGCTCATGCAATGAATGATTTTTTGTTGGAACATGAATTCCATTTTTTAATGCAATTTATATGATGCATGGAAATACTAATGCAAATGATAGATGAAATTACCTGGAATAACTTACCTTTGAGGAGGATAGAGTAATTCGAGGTAGTGGGTATTACCCGTCCCGGGACCCGTACCATTCTACGGTCGCCTAGAATAGTAACACGACTTTGTGACAATACTTTCCTGCTTTCCCAGGACCCGTACCATTCTACGGTCGCCTAGTATGGCAGAAAGGAGCTGCTTTCTCAGGACCCGTACCATTCTACGGTCGCCCAATACGGCAGAAAGGGGCTGCTTTCTCAGGACCCGTACCATTCTACGGTCGCCCAATACGGCAGGAAGGGGTTGCTTTCTCAGGACCCGTACCATTCTACGGTCGCCTGAATAAGGAATAGGTGTTGTCGAGGACCCGTACCATTCTACGGTCGCCTTGACGGAAAATTGATTTTTCAGGACCCGAACCATTCTTCGGTCGCCCGAATGGGGAATATTGCTTTTCTAGGACCCGTACCATTCTACGGTCGCCCGTTAGAGCAATAAATGTTGTTTAGGACCCGTACCATTCTACGGTCGCCTAAACGGAGATTTTGCTTGGCTAGGACCCGAACCATTCTTCGGTCGCCCGGCGTTGCAACTTGGAGAAAAATCTTTGGGGACAACTCAACCGAGTGTCGGTGTATTCAAAAGGGGAATACCTGTGCAACGACAAGTATTTGGGGTATAGAGATATACTTACCTTGTGACATCTCTACTTCTTGGGGACATGTCTCCTGCAAAATATGATCGTACGAGAAACAATATGCATTCGCAATCACAAACATGTATTAATTCAAGCAAGGTTCATGCGTAATAATCACGCATCATCTTTATTTCAATAGGAATGATTTCGAATGATGATTCCAATCTGAACGCATGAGCATCATGGATGTGTCAAAGGGATCCTTCATCTTAAAGGACTTTTCACTCCTCCTCTCTTAAAAGGGTTGTTTTATCCTGTCCTTTGATGCGGGATCTTGACAGTCACTCTATCTCACCATCATCATGTCCAACAAGGGTTTGAGCAATCTCGCAAGTGGTACAACCTTACCAATCTGAGAGGTCTTTAACAGGGACCGTAATGTGAGCTTGGTCAACGACTTAGCAAAGGAGACTCTTTGAGTCGAGGCTATTGAAGAAATGAATGATATTCTGTTATCATCTTTGGGTTTACAAGTCAAGAAACATGCGAAATGAGGCAGAAATCATCTTATTCACACTTCCTCGAGTGATACTTTCGAACATATGAACTTTTACGTTAATTCAAGTGCCCTAATCTGAAGAGACTTTGTAAGGGACGTAACGTAGGCTTGGTTCATGGGTTGAGAAACGAAAGGATCATTAGGCTCAAAAAGTGTTTAGGGGGTCAAAGTTGGTGATCATCTTAACATCTCCACCAATTTTCTCCTCCACCATTGAGGATTTTTTTATCATAACTCCATTGATTGCAACATCTCAGCATTTGAGTTTTTAATACCGCTCTGTAGGGGATACAACTCATTATATCAAGAGTTTGATTTTTTTTTTTTTTTTTTCTTTTCTGGGCATTGGCCTTGCTTTTACTAGGCACACTGCTTTTTCATGCCCCATTTTTGCACTCACTTTCTTTGGACTTGTAAAACCTTCATCTTTTATCAGCATTGTAAACCATGCAACTTGAGTGGTTTGCTTTTCTTGCTTTGCCCCAGTGTGGGGGATGATCACTAACTGGGTTTAATGTGAAATGAATTCATAGGCTCAAGTGGGCTATGCAATGGATAAAGTGTATAGGATAGAGAAAGAACTGCTCTTCGTCGTCCTAAGGCACTTAAATTAACACATAAGTTTCACTGCGAAAGCAATAGTCAAAGATTGATGCAAGTGTGAGTAAGAAAATTCCTATCATTTGTTCCAACTCTATCCCAATGTGGGATGATCCTTGACAGGGATAATTTAAAGAACTCGTCATGTGTATGGGCTCAAAGGGCTAAACGATGGATATACCTGTAGTGTTTCAAGTAGAGGAAAAAATTGCCTCTCATCACCTTGGATGGCGTACCCTTTGCGAGATCACCCTTTTCCTTGCGACATGGAATTTTTCACACAACTCACTGGGGATTTGTGTATGAAAAGTGTATGGAACAAGGCTTGCCTTTCATCATTCAAAGGTATTCCATTTGACACATTCAATTTATCTCACACAATTCATCAAGGAAGAAAAATGCAAGATTTATGACAAATTTGAATAATTCAACTCATTGAGGCATTTTATTCATCATAGAAATACTTGCAGTTCAAGACATGAAATGGAAAATTCTATTATGGGTAGTACTTTTTGACTACGTCAGAATTAACTGGAGTGGAGAACTCACGACCATCCATTTCTGCCAATATCAGGGCACCTCCAGGAAGTACCTTCTTCACCACATATGGGCCGCCATAATTCGGAGCAAACTTGCCCCCAGGATCTGGAAAAATTGGCAACAGCTTTCTCAGAACAAGATCATTTATTTCAAAATGTCTTGGTCGTACCTTTCGGTTGAAGGATCTGGCAACTCTTTGCTGATAAGTTTGGCCATGACAAAGAGCCTTTAGTCTTTTCTCCTCTATCAAGTTTAACTGCTCAAGTCTTTGCTGCATCCATCCAGCCTCAAACAAGTCCACTTGGGATAAAATTCTCAGGGAAGGAATCTCCACCTCCACGGGTAGAACTGCTTCCATGCCGTACACCAAAGCAAAAGGGGTTGCCCCGGTAGAAGTGCGGATCGATGTCCGATATGCCATTAGTGCAAAAGGTAACCGGTCATGCCAATCTCGATAATTCTCGGCTGTCTTAGCCAAGATCTTCTTAATGTTCTTATTAGCTGCTTCAACAGCCCCCATTCATTTGGGGGCGGTAAGGGGACGAATTCAAATGTTTGATCTTGAATTCGCTGAACAACGCGTCGACGAGTTTATTGTTCAAGTTCGTCCCATTGTCAGTGACAATTGCTTCAGGGACGCCATAGCGAGCAATTATGTCACGTTTGATGAACTTCACAACATTGCGGGCGGTGACATTCACAAATGATGTAGCCTCGATCCATTTGGAGAAATAGTCTATCGCCACCAAAATGAATCGATGCCCATTTGAAGCCTTAGGATTGATTGGGCCAATCACATCAATCCCCCACATCGAGAAAGGCCATGGCTCAGAAAACTGGTGCAACTCAGTTGGAGGAACATTTATTTTATCACCATGAATCTGGTAGCGGTGACAACTTCGTACATGCTTGATGCAGTCACTTTCTAATGTGAGCCAATAGTAGCCTAATCTCATAATCTTCTTCGCCATCATATGCCCATTCATGTGAGGGCCACATATCCCTTCGTGCACTTCTTGCATGATTTGAGTAGCTTCAGTTGCCCTTACACATCGCAACAAGACTGAATCATAGGATCTCTTATAGAGATTCTCGCCACTGACGAAGAATTTTGAGGCCATCTTTGTGATGTACCTCCTATCAGCGGGAGTGCTTCCTTCAGGAAATTCCTGCCTTTTAATGTAGTTCATGATATCGTAATACCATGGTTTTCCATCAGGTTCATCAATTATGATCATACAGTAAGCCGGCTTTGGCAAAACTTCTATTTTCAATGGCTCGACTTCTAATCCGTCGGTAACTTGCAACATAGATGATAAAGTTGCAAGTGCATCAGCAACTGATTGTGAGACCTTGGTAAGTATTCAAATGAAATTTCCTTGAATTGCTTCATGAGACCTTCTAGATACCGATGGTATGGGAGCAATTTGGCATCCTTGGTCTTCCACTCACCTACAGTCTGTAGTATGATTAGTGCTGAATCTCCGAATACCATTAATTGAGTCACACCCATCTCGATTGCGGCTTGAAGTCCGAGGATGCAAGCTTCATACTCGGCTACATTGTTGGTGCATGGGAATGTCAATTTCGCAGCTACCGGATAATGTTGACCATCCGGGGATATCGGGCGACCCGGTACGAGAACCGCACAAGTTTACAGCTCCATCAAAGAACATCCTCCATGAGTCTTCATTTACACTCAAGACACGGTCATCAAGGAAATTGTCATTGTTGTTAGAGATGCCTGAATTCTCGGCCAATAGATCAGCGATTGCTCGACCCTTAACCGACTTTTGTGGCATGAATTGCACATCAAATTCGGAAATCAAGATTTGCCATTTGGCCAACTTACCCACCAGAGCTGGCTGATTAAGTAAGTACTTAACGGGGTCGTTTTCTGTCACGAGAAGTGTCTGGTAATGCAATGTGTATTGTCGCAATCTATGCAATACCCATACCAATGCGGCACAAGTCTTCTCAACATCAGAATACTTCAACTCCGATATAGTGAACTTCTTACTCAGATAGTAGATGGCTCGTTCTTTTTATCAACAGGACTTTCTTGAGCCAACATCGCACCCAATGATTCACTATGGATGGTGAGGTAGAGAATCAAGGGATGCCCTGGTGATGGTGGGACAAGAACCGGTGGATTCATCAAGTACTGCTTCAACTTGTCGAACGCCTCTCGACACTCGTCATCCCAGTTGATTCGTGCATTCTTCTTTAGTAGTTTGAAGAATGGCTTTGCTGTTTCAGATAGTTGGGAAATGAACCGGGCTATGTAATTCAGCCTTCCTAAAAGACTCCGAACTTCTTTCACCGTTGATGGAGGTTGTAGCTCACATATGGCCTTAACCTTAGATGGGTCGATCTCAATCCCTTTATTGCTTACAATAAATCCAAGTAATTTACCAGATGTTGCCCCAAATATGCATTTAGCGGGATTTAGCCGAAGCTTGAATTCGCGAAGTCGATCAAACAACTTCTTCGGGGTTTCCATATGACTTCCTCCGGGCCGGGTCTTTGCAATCATATCATCAACATAGACTTCAATCTCCTGATGCATCATATCATGGAATAGTGTTACCATGGCTCGTTGGTAAGTTGCCCCAGCGTTCTTGAGTCCGAAGGGCATGACCTTGTAATGAAAGGTCCCCCATGGGGTGATAAATGCAGTCTTCTCCTTGTCTTCCTCTTTCATCCTTATCTGATTGTATCCGGAAAACCCATCCATAAAGGAGAATAGTTCGAATCCGGCGGTACTATCCACGAGGACATCGATGTGAGGGAGCGGAAAATCGTCTTTTGGGCTTGCCTTGTTCAAATCTCGATAGTCGACACAAACTCGGACTCGACCATCCTTCTTCATTACCGGCACAATGTTAGCCACCCATTCAGGGTATTGTGAGACTTCAATGAATCCCACCTTTAGAAGCTTCATCACCTCCTCCTCTATCTTCTTCGAGAGCTCGGGCTTAGTTCTTCGGAGTCTTTGCTTCTTAGGTGGCACGTCCGGATTAGTAGGCAAGCAATGCTCAACAATCGATGGGTCTAAACCAGGCATGTCAGCATAAGTCCATGCAAAGATATCCTGATATTCCTTTAGTAGTTGAATTAGGTGCTCGGCTTCATCTTTAGGGAGATTTGCCCCAATTTTAACTTCTTTAGCTTCTTCGCGTCACTTAAATTAATAGTGACAATCTGCTCGGATGTGAGAGCCCCGGCTCTTTCATGTTGTTCCTACTTCGCTGCACCTCAATGGAATCTTCAATCAAGTCCTTGAGATTATCCATATCATCATTCGTTGCATTGGATCGGACCGTTTCCATGCCTTTGTACGCCACAAAACTGTTCTGAAACATGAAGTGAATAAATTAGAAAAACAAACAGAGTCATCTAAATTATTATTTATTTTAAAAAGAATTTTGGTAAAAGCATTTTTTTTGAAATATTTTGACACGAGAAAGCATGATGAAGTCCAGGCCTCAGAATTCTCCTTGGATTTCTTTTTTTTTTTTTATCGGTTGGATATCATCACCGGGCTAGTTTGGTGTACTTCATCATGCCCTCAAAATAAAACTTGTAATTTTATTGATATTCATCAATCAATTACATTTATTGAATGGAAATGCAATTTTCAAGCCCTAAAAATAAAGCGAAAAAAGAAGAAATCAAAAACAAGCCCTAGAAAGCGATAAAAATTCCCGCGCAGGGGAATGTGAGAAAGCAGTAAATGAGTTACTCTCGTGGGCCGAGCCCATCTCCTCCGGAGGTCCTTCATCAATGGTCCCTATGAAGACGTCATCGAAGAGACTAGTGATTCCTTCCAATGCATCTCCAGACTTTTCTGTCTCCGAGGGTGTCAGATTATCCATGCCATCCCATCCATCTGGAACTATCTCACGAGGATCAACATAGTAGCTGGGAGGGGCCGAATACTTCACCAGGTAATCAAATTTGCCACTAGGCTGCCCTAAGGTATCTGCTTCATCCCCGCATCATTATGGGAGGACCAAGGAATGTCTCATGAATGCTTGGGGGTAGCGAGTTTTGCCTCCCTCGCCCTTGACCAAGTGGCCGGTTCTGCCTTCCCTGTCTTTGTCCTCTTGAACTTTCTCTACCTCTTCCATGGTACCCTAAACCAGCAGCACGGGACCTCTGAGGGGCTTCAATGGCGCTTCGAATGCCTTGACCGTTTCTTCCAAGACCATTGCCAGGAACAAAACCATTTCCGACCATTACTCTTCCTACCATGAGGGCAGCATCTGAAACTTCGGGAATGGGCGGTGATGAACCTCGAGAAGCATGTATGGTGGATACCAACTCAAATGAGTGGTAACTTGATTCGAGCTCGGAATCCGGCTCTACATAGGGGATAGCTGTCTCATGATAGATCCGGTGGTCTTCCTCACCGTATACGGTAACCGCTTCATTTCGATCACAAATTTCACAGCTTGATGTAGACTTGAAGGTACTTGCTCCGGCCCGTGTGTATCCATGGACGGCCCAGCAGGAAATTGAACGCGGTAGGGATGTCCAACACTTGAAAGGGAGTGTTGAAGACGACTGGCCCTATCTGTATGTCGAGACGGATTTCTCCGAGTACCTCTTTCTTTGTGCCATCAAAAGCTCGTACTGAGGTCATCGCAGCATGTATCCTTGACAGGTCTATCTTGAGGCGGTGCAGAGTGGCTAAGGGACATATGTTCAGAGCGGACCCATTATCAAGGAGCACTCGAGACACATGAGAAGACTTGTGTTTAACGGATATGTAGAGTGCTTTGTTATGACCCCGGCCTTCGAGAGGGAATTCTTCATCAGAAAAGGTAATCAAATCCTTAAGAAGGACTGATCCCACAAATTCTTCCAACTTGTCCGCCTCAACTGTCTCTGGCACATGAATTTCACTCAACACCTTCATTAGTGATTTTTGATGCACAGAGGATGTTTGGAGAAGTTCGAGCAAAGAGATCTGAGCAGGCATCTTTCGCAATTGATCAACCACGTTATACTCACTTGCTTTAATCACAGCCAGAAATTCCTTAGCCTCCTCATCGGTGACTGGCTTCGCAGTTTGAGCACTGGCTTGACCATAGGTTCGACCAGACCTTGTAACAAGGTCGACATCTAAGTCATAAGACCAAGGCACTGCTTTGTTGTTGACATACTGATATGGTTGAGGTATCTCAATCACAATCTCCTCATCAGATGCATCTTCTAGTGGAGGCATATCCGCAAGCGAAGGATCAACTTCTTCCTTATCAGTATTGAGCGCAGCCTGCTCCTCTTCCCAATCGATGATGATGTGTGAAATAGTGGAAACTACGCAGTTACGGTCAGCATATATGATAATGCCGTCATCCACCATTTGCGCAATTCTTTCCTTCATCAGCGATAGGGGAACATTTTCTTGACCTGGATAATATCCAGCTCTCACCAGTCCGTTGTAAGCATCTGCCACGTGCACCTTCGAGTCCTCGATTCGACCGACTTCATGCTCGAGGATAGCATTCACCGTACCCTCATGCTCGGGTAGTGGATTCTTCGGACATTCGGGCGAGCAGCTTTGAAACGAAAAGATTTTCGTGTCTAAGAGGTTTTGGATCTTGTGCTTGAGGGTGAAACACTCATCGCTGAATGCCCCAGTTCTCCGCTATGGTAGTCACATTTCTTTGTCGGGTCGTAGCTGCGATTGCTTTCACGGTTAGGGACGCTTTGGTTCACTAGTAAGCAAACCTTTCTTTCGGAGGATCGTCGCACTTGGGATGGAGACCCAGGGAGAGGAGAGAATTGTCTCCTATTAAATGGTTGACGGCCAGCAGTTTGGGGTTGTCTCAGATTCATTTGGATAGCCGGGGCACGTTTGACATTTTCTTGGCTATAAGCCACATTCACATCCGCAGCCGCTCCCTTCTCCTTCTTGGCAGTGAATCTTTTACTGGATGGTTCAGCAAACCATCCTTCCCTTATCCCTACTTCGAGTTGTTCTCCCACGGGAATAAGCTGATTGAAGTTTTCCACATACGTGCTGGCCATCGGGTTACGGAACTCAGACGGGAGAGTTTTGACAAACAACTTCATCAACTCCTTATCAGTAGGCTCGGGAGTAATTTGAGCTGCCAGATTTCGCCATCTCACGGCATACTCTTTGAACGACTCGTTCCTCTTTTTCTCCATCCTCTCAAGATCCTCTCGAGAAGGTGCAATATCCATGTTGAACTTGTATTGCTTGAGAAATGCGTCGGTCGCTTCATTCCAGTGTCGAGAAGGTTCACATTTTTCATGACATACCGCCTTTAGTGCGCCCGAAATCAAACTCGCATGGAACGATTGGATCATGAGGGGCTCGTTCTTGACATATTGGGCCATACGCACGTGATACATCTGCAAATGAGCTTTTGGGCAGGAAGTACCATCATACTTCTCAAAATCCGGCATCTTGAATTTCTTTGGCATGTTGACCTTCTCATACACCGATAGGTCGAACGGGAGTGATTTCTGCGACTCTTGTAGTTGTTTCAATTTTTCCTCCAGCTTTGAGAAGCGTTCATCATGATCAGTCTTTGGAATGCTGTCGAGCTTGGTCTTTCTAACAAGGATCGAGTCATCTTCCAACTCAGGCATGTCGTCGTCAACCTTGTTTGTTTGCTTCGGGATAGTTATTTGAGGAAGAGCAGGTGCAGTTGTAGGATTTACTTGGAGGAACTGGAGTTGATCCGTCACAAGCTGTAGAGAGGCGAGCACTTGTTGGAGTTGAGTTTCCACAGCAGACATACGATCACGCATTTCTGATTGGTCGGCCATTCTAGCTCTTAATCGCGTAATAATGGGCGAACGTGGAGGATCCGTTGTCACCTAAGGAAAAATAAGATAATGTAAGAACTAGTGACAAGATAGGAAAATGGCCCATGACAAATGGTCTAATCGCCTGATTTTATTCAAAATTCACTTGAAATATGAAGTCAAACTTCCTAACAATGAACTAAAAATTGAAATTCAACCCTAAACAATGAACTAAAAATTCAAAACATTTCATTTTATATGCTTTCGGGATCCCAACGTCTTTCGAAGCTTCTTATTTTCAGCTTCAAGCATTTCCACTTTCCGCTTAAGATGCTCAATTTGTGCTCGTTGAGTAGGCTTCTCGGTCACATCAGGGACCACCGGGCGTAAGGCATCAGGAATCCGATGTTGTTGGATGTAGAATGTCGACGCATGGTGGATTTCCTCCTTGCCTTTCAATCTCTTGGGCACCAAAATCTTTTCTAGATGGCATTCGTTCCATGCAGCAATGATCATCTGGACCTCGTTGAAATAATCATAGTCCGTACGAACAAAACGGACTTGGAATAACTCTGTCTTGAGGAGTGGAGGAACTTCTTGAAGAGCTCTGTACTGACGGGCCACCCGATATGGGTAATAGGAGGTAGCACCAGAAAGGCCCAGCAACGGAATTGGCCCATCATACTTGTGAGAGAAACGGGCCTCCTCAACATGAAGCCATTTAGTATGCCATAGGAATGCCTTGGGCCTAGGATTTCTCAAAAATTAACCCAACGGGCATATTGTTTATTCGGAGAAAAACGTTCCAAGACCGCAAATTTTTGTATGGGATGCCTTAAATCATCAATCTTAAGTTGTTTCATAAGGTGCCCAAAACCTTTTATGTGTGAGAAAAACCATATTTGCAAAAGTTCAGGGAGGGCACGCATGGTCTTTTCCTCATTTTGTTTGAAACGATTTAATGACAAAAATGTTTCAGCTAAAACCATATTAACATAATTTAAACCATTGCAAACACGATTAACCACATATGAAATTGAAGGATTAATAGCATTTCTTCGATAAGGAAAAATGATTAGTCCGAAAAATGCTAATATGAAGATCCTAGCTTTTGAAATCATTGGTTGATTTGCAAAACACTCTTCCAAAAATGAGAAAGGGCATGCCAAACAATTGGCTTTGACAACCTTCCTTACTCTTTCGGTTTCAATTTCTAAAAACTGTGATAATTCAGAAATAGAGTCTATGCCGATAGGTGGTCTAATGAGTTCCTTTTCCAAAGGCATTCCAATGGCAACACTATATTCTTCAAGTGTTGGAGTCAGCTCGAACTCACCAAATATGAAGGTGGAAGTCTGTGGACACCAGAAATGAGGGAGCGCTTGTATCACACCGGAGTGGACGTTGATCTCTAGCAATGGGAGAAGTCGGGGGATCCTAGCTTTCACATATCTCTGGCCATCTTGATCTAGTTGGTCCAACCACATCTTGAGCTCTTTTTTGGGAGTGGAAATGAATTGCACGTCGGTTTTCCCCATTGCATATAAAACAAAACTAATGACGAAACCTAATGTCATGGGCCGACAAAAATTACAATAAAGTAAGTAAATTGCAAAAATTTAGACAACTTACTTTCACCGGAAATAGATGACAATCACATAGACACATCGCATGAGACGTGAAGCTCGATTTCTATCTAAAAGGCTTAACAAGGTGGAGCTAAGAGGGTGATCTGATCGTTGCAGTCTCGCATTAACTTCAGGTCCTCTTAACTCCGGGCTCGCCGAATGGAATGTCCAATAGTCACGCAGTCTCGCGGATATGGACAAAACACATTTCGACACCATGAAAAATTTTCGGGGAAGAGAAGCCCAACCTCTACATAGCAGTCTCGCTTTGGAGGAAGAATACTTCTCAACACCATCCTAGAAATCCTATCGCAGCCCAGGTCGGACCGCAGGTTGTGTGTGCAAATAGTGTGGTGCTAAAGCAATAAAGCATGCACAACAATTTAAATGCAAACAACACTTCTAATTGGAAAAAATAAATCATTCATTCCACACTCCAACCTGCAACACAAAGGTTAGCAAAGACTACTCCCCTTATACCTCCCATCTGCAAAAACATTTAACACCTTAAAAATGTTAGGGACGTACCTGGGATCCTTGCTGCCAAATAAAAACATTTTTTCAAAAAAGAAAATTGGCCTAAGTCCACTAAGAATTTCAAACTTAAATCCCCAGCGGAGTCGCCAAGCTGTCGCGATCCAATTTTTCAGGTTTGCCACCTAAAACTAGGTTGATGGACTACTAAGCCTTTAAGCTTAGCTCGGGCTCTCCCAAGCCCATACCAAATCGCGACTTAAGGATTTAACATGCAAAAGATTATTATCTAGGAGTCGCCACTAATCAATTTGGGGTAGGTTGATTAGACACCTAAGTAAAATAACGGGAGGATTATCTTACTCCTACGAACCAGAGACTAAGGGTACGGGGACTTGGTTACACTAGACTATCCTAGTGCCCTTTCGGTACCATTTCTTTTTAATTTTCAAAAAATGTTTTGCAGGCAGCTTGATCTAATTTTAATTCATATTCCTAACGTGTGAGGCGATCATGCGAGTGCACAAACAACCAATTTAACACCCGAGAAAACGAATAAAATAATGCAGGACATACCTTAAAGCAACGAAAGCATCTGCGTTGTTAGATCAAAATCATATAGACAATCCTAGATATGATTTCTAATTAACACGCAATTTCAATTTTTTTGTTTTCACTGTTTTTAATGAAAATCATGCGATGCATGCTAATAACCTAATATGACATGACGGCATGACCTAAACTATATGACATGAAGAAATGCAATAATTAAATGCAATCTAGATGATCTAATTATAATAACATGCAATGCGATGCAATGACATACAAAATTATCTCAACTAAAATGACATGCAAAATGCAATTTAATATGCGAGCTATATGTCACGTGACATTTATTGAATGACTTAATCTAATGACATGAAAGTTCTAATTAAATGAACTTAAATAAACTAAATGACGTGCATTTGATGTTCCTATTTTTAAAATGCAATCTATCCTAAAGATTGAAATTAACTTATGCAAAGACAAATTTTTGTATTTTCTTTCATGAAATTCAAATGCAAAAAATGATCTAGCTAGATTAAAATTCTATCTGATTTAAAATAAGGATTAGGTCATATCAAATCCTAATTTAAATTAATACATTATCTCAACCTAACATGCAATCTATTTAATATGCAATGACGTGCGGAGCATGCCCTAATTCTACATGACATATGCATGATATTTTTTATTTTTTAACAATGTTCGAAACTTAAAATTGCCACATAACTAAACTAACAACCTAAAAGAATGCATTTTTTTTTTATTATTTTTTAGAATCTAAAATAAAATCTACTAACTAGATATGCAAACTAACAAGAGATATTCTAAAACCAAATTGAAACCTAATTCGAATATCTTTTTGATTTTTTTCTTAGTGATTTTTTAAAGCAAGCAATTATAAACTAAATCTTAAATCTAAACAATCAAGATATTCAACAAATAAAGGATTAAAATAGACGAAAAAATAACCCATTATCTCACGGGTCAAATTAACGACTATTTTTAACCCTGAACATCACGACAAGAAATTAAAATAATTAAAAATCTAATCCGAAATCTTACGGATCAAATTAATAATTAAATTAATTCAACAATTAATATATCATAAACAAACCCCAAAAAATATCATAATTAAAAAAATGACCCGACGTCTTACGGGTCAAATTAAGTAATTACAATAACTTTAGGGACAATTCCTATGGATAATGCCTATAACAATTATAATTAACTAAAAAAAAAACACAAAGGTAAAGTAAACTAAACTATAAAGAAAGTAAAAGTAAAAAGTGAAAAGTAAAAAAAAACTACCTAGGTAAATAATGGAGAAAAAGGGTGTCGCCGAGGAGAGGGAGTTCGTTGACGGCAAAAAGGGGGTGATCTCCGGCAAGGATTCCGGCGAGGCTCGGAGGACGGCGCGACGGCGGCGCAGCACCGGGGGGTTGCGAATCTCCCGGCGTCGGTCACACGGGGTGAAGATCGAGTCGTGACCGCCGCGGGGACCTCAAATCTGCAGGCGCGGTGGTCTTCGGGCCGAGGCGGAGCGCGGAGAGATCGAGGGAGCGGCGGAGCGTCGAGGAAGGGCGGCACCGTCGTGGACCAGCGCCGAGTTGCGATTTCACGGGGAAGGCAGCTGGGCGACGAGGCGTTCCGTCGGGCCGGCGGCAAGACTTTCGAGACAACGACGCGGCGGCACAGCGCAGATCGCGGCGGGGCTTCGCGGCGGCACAGCCTCGCGGATGGAGAGGCGGCGGAGCGTCGGGGAAGGGCAGCACCGAGGGCGTCCGGATGGCAGGGGCGTGGCGGATGGAGGCCGGCGGGGCGCGAGTGTCCGCGCGAGGAAGACAAACAGTAACCTATTTTTCTTTTCCCCTTTTTTTTGCTGACCGCACGTCACTCTCACTCTTTTCTCACGTCTCCTTTACTGCAACTTTTCCTCTGCCATGCTTGACAAAAAGAAGACAAGTTTTCTTTTATGTACTTGTACTTTTGAACTAAAACGAAAAGAAGCCCTTCGACGTGAGAGAAAAAAAATCAATGTGGCGGTATGTTTCTATCGTATTGCCTCCCCTTTTTTGATTGTACGAGACCCTTTTTATAAGCCAAAAATTGTATCTTCGGGGTATATTTCATTTCTAGTTTTACTTGAACACGATACCCCTAAATATATCGCTGAAATATTTTTTGCATATTCCATCAAGAAAATCCCTCTTTTGTGCAAAAGTGCATCTCCTAGTGTATATTACCTAAATATGTGAGAAATCTTAACGGAATATAACAAAAAAAAAATTTTCCTAAACCTATATGCCATGTGATTTTTTTTCAATTTAGCAAAATCAAATCTCAAAATTTTAGGTGTCAACAATCATCATCCCATCACTTTAGATGGACTTTCCATAAGATATTTCTTATTAATGGGATTCAAATAATAAAAACGAGCTATGTTGTTGCTCAATAAATATGATGAAATATCTTCTATCTGATAAAAAAAAAAATTGGGTTCATAATGAAGATCCTCTCGTTTATTTCCCAAAAAGATGAGGTCACGCCAATGGAATTGCAGATTGTTTTAGAAAGTGATTTAACTTTGGTAATTGATATACAAATATCATATAAAATTGAAGAAATTTGAATTGGGTGGTGACTAGTTGTATTCAGGACAATAGGAAATGGCTAGTCAACGGCACTGGAGCACAGAGGAAATGCCAAATACCCGAAACAATTCGAGCCGTGTCTCGTGCCCTAAAAGCGCGGCGGGAGAGAGAGAGAGAGAGAGAGAGAGAGAGAGTATCTTGAAGGTTCTTTTGTGATTCCATTGTTATCCCATTTTGAGTTTTTGGTCTGAGACTGGAAACTTTTGAGGGGAGCTGATGCTTACTTTTCTTCTTGTCGGATTGGTTTCGTCGTTTCTATCCAATAAAAGCAGCGTTCATCTGCTGTTTCAGCGACCACTAAATTTTTTTGGTCGGTCAGCGACCACTAAATTGACATGCAATGACATGACCTTTGAGGCCTGTGCACGTGAGAAAAGTCCATTGAAATTGTGTAGAACAAGAGGTGCATATAACCCGGGAATTTGCATTTCCAGTTGGCATGCTCTCATTGGTCTGACGGTATGATTACACATCGGTACTTAAATTTAGATGCTTTTGTGGACTTTCCATTGGGAACTTTAAAGCTGGTGGGGCCCAATGTTGGATTTGTTGACAACTTTTGTTGGCTTCACTTTTGTTTCGAGCGAAAAGAACTCAGGTTAATGTGATATTGCTTCTTGAGTAAAGAAATTGAATTCGTTGAAGAGCCAAAAGTACAATATATTACAGGATTTTGCTTCAAATATCTTTGATGTCTTTAGGTCTACATCATGGAGAGAAATGTATTTATTTCGATTTGCTAAATAGGGTTTCCTCCTTGAAACCAGTCCACAAAGTTCACATATGATTATAGGATCATTGAGCAATAGTTGTGGCATAAATTTTAGTTGAAGGCAAAGTTAATGTTCCCTATCCTTAATGTTCTCTTACAGCTATCTAGTACTTCCTAATGTTTGCCCATTTTTGCACTATTTAGGTCTTTTTTGAAAAGGGCTATATTTCCAAACTTCCTCCAACTGCCTTTTGATCGGTGGATTACAACTTGTTGACAATATCCACATGTGAAATAAGCAGATTATAAACATGATTCGTAGAACTCGTCCATCAAAAGGTGAATCGAGAAAGATTTGTTTGCCAAGGATGTGAGGAAAATATGGCCCTTCTAAAAATCATTTATTCCGAAGTGCGCCTTTTAAAAACCATTTCTTTGAAAATTGTGATACTTTTTAAGAGGAAAGCATGATGAACAGAAAATATATGATTGATGGATTTTAACTAGATCTACCTACGTCATCCAATAGATCATATTTTGAATTTTAAATTATAAAGAAGTATTTTAGTTTCTAAACAATTATGAAAGAAAGTTACAATGATTTTAAATATTCAATACTCATGTGCTTAAAAAGATTTTGGATGTCCACCGTCGAAAAATTCAAATATATAAAGTAAGACGGAAAAGTCAAGAACGTAAAAATTAAAGGAAATGCCTTTAAAATTTTGGAGTTAGACCCTTTCAATTCGTCGGTAGAATTGCGTTTTTAATTTACTCCAAAATTGATTATGCACTTAAGCCCAATGAGGGTGAAGATCGAGAATAGACTGTGGCATCGAACTCGTGGATTTCGATTTGTAAACCGAGTTTTGGACCATTTGACCAACCAAAGCAGGGTCGGATACAAAAGTATTGTACTATGAGATAAAAGCATATGCGATGCTGAGTAACGGGACCCTTCAGGTATAACGTGGACTCTTAGAAATGTACAGGGAGTACGGCCAGATCGTAGAGGAGATACACCGTTTATCATATTCGATTATCGGGAACTGCGAAGACTCAGACCGAAGCCATAAGAGAAGTCAGCTTGTAGATATAAAGGGTAGTTATCTGTCTATTTGTAAGGCCCAATAACGATTTCACCGGCCTCCACAATCAAGTCAGTCTAATCCAAATTAGTAGCTGTAGCGGTACCCACCAAGAGATACCAAGTCATTCGAACATTCAACTCAATCATTTGATGATTGTTTAATTATTATACATAACATGTACTAAATTGAATCGAAACACTTAAAAATAATAGATCCCATCAGATCTAACGGCTCAAATTGAGTTCGGTTAATGAACTCGCTTCACTGAATAATTTGTCGCATGCCATGGAAAATCAAAAAGCTATGGATGACTAGATCATTACCCAAAATAAGCAATTGATCACATGTTAGGTACGATCATGTTTTAATAAGTTAGGATGATAAAGAAAACTTAAGAGTCCAGCTGGTGCCTATTTTTGTTCCTTTCTTTCTTCCTTCCTTCTCTTAATGAATCATCAGCATGTAAATGCTTTGTTTAATAAACCACGAGTAGTAACATGATGCAACGCTTTTGACATAGGTACCACTACTAATCAATGATCAAATCCAATTTCTTAAAATTAAGAGAATATTTTTTTCTTAATTTTCCCTCTTTTGTCAGTATTAAGGAAATTAGGCAATACTAGTGAGATGTTGAAGCGTTGAGATTCGTCTGGCCCCATCTTTCATTAAAACATTGCAAACAAGCAACTTGACGAAAAGACATAAGAAATTATGTAGAGCCACCGCTTCTTACTCACTATTTTGGTGTTCTATGAATTTTTTAAGCCACATAATTTCCATTTTTTATGTTCTTTTGGGAGTTGAGATGACGTTCTGGTAGAACTTTATGCCGCCCATGAATATAGAACATTAAGGTTTTTAAAATAACCCATTCAATTCATATATTAAAACAAAAGATGACATGGCGATGATTTGGCTATACGTAATCAAATCGAAGCATCGAGTTTATATGTTCTCAACTCCTTGTCTTTATTGACTCCATCTCTTCCACTCATCTTTACATTTCTCAACTCTCAATCAATCAACTTGATTTTTTTCTAATTGTGGGTTGTTCTTCTACATTTATTTCAGATTACCCAATAAAAAAAAAATCTGGATTCCCATGTTTAAATACACATAATTACCAAAAGCCCCATGCGACAATTCTAGTTGTTGTGGAAATATGCATGTGAATAAGTTAAGGATTTTATTAATGAGTGTTTCGGGAGTACTTATTAAACATCTAACTAAAAAAATTTTGGTCATCTCCAAAGCACCACTTTCCACGTGTTATGCATAATGAATACATTGAAAATTCAAATATTATTTTATCGGGTGTGCTTAACGAGGGTATTGGTTAACAAGACCCCAAAATTACCACAGCAACTTTTTCAGTGTTATTTGCCGACAGTGATAAGAATACAATTTCCCACAAAGCAATGTTAAGAATATTGCAACTTGTGTAGTTGGAATCGGGAATTTAAATATTTCATTACTAAACTACCTATGTAGGTATTAATCTCCTGATACCACTTGCAAAAGAAATAATATCCTTTTTGGATGGAGACAACAATAAAAATTCAAATCTTTCCACCGCAAAAGTCGATTGTTTTATGCCCAAAAGTATCGATTTTTGGAAAATTACTAAAAAAGTCTTAATCATATTGCAGTTGTGTCAATTCAATCCATATGTCCAATTTTAATTGGCTAGCATTGACATAGACACTAGCTTGCACTAGCCATTCGATTGGTGCTGATATTGATAATTTTTAATAATATTTTATTTTTTAAATTTTTTACTAATCTTTTTTTCTTTTTCTTTTTATTTTCTTTTCCTTTTCCTCTTCTTCCTTCTTTTGCTTTTTTACTCCCACAATGGCTAATGAGGCTCTAGTGAGGCATGCCAGCCATTGGGCGTGGCTTGGGGGTCATGAGCGAGGTGGCTTCACCTAGATCTAGATTAGGCCATGGTGAGTTGGAAAGGTGGGCGAGGGTCATGACCCCAACCATTGTGGGGGGCCCGGGGGAAGTAAAAGAAGGAAGAAGAGGAAAAAGAAAAGGAAAAAGGAAAAGAAAAGAAATTCAAAAAAAAAAATTAAAAATAAAATATTATTAAAAATTATCTACGTGTCAATGCCAATTAGCCAAAATTGGCCCGATGGATTGAATTAGTACAATTGTAAATGATTTAGAACTATATTGACAAAAAAAAAAAAAAACAAGGTTTAGGATCGAAGTGTTACAATTGCAATAGGTTTAGAGTGAAAGAAGCTCGTTAGTGAGCAAAATGATAAATGGCCTTTTTCCTAGTAACTTATTAGTGACTTATATATATTTTGTGAAATTACAAAAAGAAAAAGAAAATTATAGATAGCAAATTAACAGTTTTTGTAATAATTTACCAACTTTTATTTGTATGCTTTAAAAATACAATCTCTTTTATGATATCAAAGTTTAAATTAAAGTGATTTACCAACAATTTTTGGCTGCCAATTTAAGTTCGAGTTACTTATCAACGTCTAATTACTTGTTTATTTACAAACATTTCCATTGAATGAGTAATCTTTATTTGTCTTGGCTAGCATTCTCTTATGATTACTGACTCTTTTCAAAGATTAACAACCTAAATTAGCATGCCTCATTAATTTTTCTTCTGTTAAATCAACAATTATATTGGGTTACAAACTCTAGTTTGAGTTATTTACTGACATTTTTTCGAATTTTTTTTTATTTTCCATATTTTTTGAGAAATTATAAATCTTAATTAGACTAACCTCCAGAATTTTTTTCTAATTAAGTCATCAATTAGTTTAGGGTTACCAACTTTCATTGGAACTAGTTATCAAGTTTTTTTGTTTAACTTACCAACTTTTCTTATCTTTTTCCATTTTTTATTCCAAATTTACTAACCAGATAGAAAATTTGGCATATTAGAAAACTCAAGCAAATAGCACTAACTAACTCTTATATGAAAAGACTAAATTTAAATTAAGTGAATAGTCTCGATTACTTAATAAAGTAGTGTTGGATTACCAGCTCTCACTTGAGTTAGTTAGTGCTATTTGCTTGAGTTTTCTAATATGCCAAATTTTCTATCTGGTTAGTAAATTGGGAATAAATTTGGTAAGTTACTAAATAAAGGTTGGTAATTTCATATGATAGTAAGTAAATTAAGGTTTTAGTAAAAATTTAAATTAGAGTCGATTAATAATAATAATATTATAAATGTCTCTAATAATAATAATAATATAAATGTCTCTCTCGTCGAGATAGGGAAATTGGTTATTTAGAAAAACCCAAATAAGGAAAATACAAGTAGTAACCTAAAAGAAAGTTCGTTAAATTAACAGGGAAACTTACGAATGTCGTTAAGCTACTCAAATCAGAGTTGTTAAAATCAAAACTAATTGGTCGGAGAAAAGTTGGTAAGACCAACAAAAAAGGTTGGTAATTGGACATAGCAAATAGTAATTACTAGGAAAAGTAAATAGAAATTGATAAAATGTAAGAGATGTTTCTTTAATATCAAGGATAAGAGAAGTTGATAATTGAAAAAAAAAAAAATACATTGACAACTAACTCAAATAAGAGTTAGTAAACCAAAATTAATTGGTAACTCGATCCGAGAAAAGTTAATAACAACCTTCACCGGGGTTGGAAGTTTAAAAAAAGAGTCGGTTGATATGAAAATCTTGCAGGCAAGATAAATAAAAATGGCCACTAAAAAAATGAATACATATAAGAAAAAAAGCATGGAAATGTTGGTGAGTAACTCACATGAGAATCTAATTGGTCATGCAATTGGAAATATTTTTGTAAGTGACACAAATAAAGATTAGAAATTTAATAGGATAGCCGGTAAATCTAACAGGTTTGTAAGAGAGATAAATAAAAGTTGATAAGTGATAACAATAGTTAAAGTAATAAGAAAAATCAAATAAATATTGGTAGGTAACTCAAAGGGGAGTTGGAGATCCAAACCTAGTTGATAATTTATTTTTAAAAAGAAGTTGATAAGTCACTCAAATAAATATCGACAACTCATATAGGAGTTGCTAAATTTAAGGAGCTGTTAAGAAAAATAGATAACAATTAATAATAACAACTTAGAAAAGTTAATTTGTAAACTGTAAAAAATAAAATAAAATAGCAATTTAGGTCCACGGACTGACTGCTTCTATGTCCACATCAAAGTATATACCAAGACCAAAGAATATCCAATTGTTGTTACGAGAACATAATGATAAGCACCACTGTATACGATGCTAACCTTCCGTTAATTTGGTGAAAATTGGCAAAAAAGATTTATTCATAACATATGTTTTTTCTTGAAATGAAAAATTAGAATTTGACATGCACGTCGATGTATAGACTATAGAGTAGCTGTCTCGTCACTTTCCCCTGCAATAAAAACACCAAAGGTCGGCCGTTGAAATCGAGTCCTGTGGCCCAGCGACATTAACAAAACGAGCTGTCATCTTCCTTCTTTTTATGTCCTAATTAAATTCCTGCAGGACATCTTAACTCGACAAGAGTAACGACTCATACATTAAACAGACTGTTTGTAGATCTCTATGATGGCTCCATATGTTCTAAAAACGATCTTGATGTTTTTTTTTTTTTGTCGAAACGATCTCGATGTTTACTAATGCATTTTCTTGATGTTTACTAATGCATTTTTCGTCATAGAATCATATGGATCACATCAATGAGATTAAATATCATACAATCCCAACGTCTAAGATTTACCGTCGCTCCACTGAATCCCATGGTTCAAAAACACATGTTGGGTGGATCCATGAACTATTTCTGGTGAAAGAAATCTACCCATTTACATTCCAATTTATTTTCCAAGAAGAAAACAAGCCAATCTGACCAAATATTCCATGATTGGATAAATATATTATATTGAATTTAAATTATTAGATCCGAGGGGATCAATATGAGAGTCCACTGTTTTTAACGATTTGGATTATATTTAGTATGCGTGTATTAGGTCGATGCGATTATTTTAAGTCCACACAAAATAAACAATCAATGTGCAATGTCCCTTGCCATGAAAAGAAAAGCAAATTCCTTGCTGTCCTTTTCTACAACTCTCGAGCATCTTTATTAGAACCTTCCCTTTGTGGTCGCACACTACCACGTTATCTTCATCTCCCTACTCGGCTGGGAATCTATATAACCCCACCTTTTTCTAGCTTTTGCACCACTCTTCCTGCCGTCCAAGAAGAAAAGATGGCCACCCACCACCCGCCGGACCTGGAGGCCACAACAATCGACTCGGTCGCCTCCTCCCCGCGATCCGAGCACCACCCCCACGACCTCCACCCGCGGGTCCGCTTCATGTGCAGCTTCGGTGGCAAGATCCTCCCCCGCCCGCATGATAATCTGCTCCGTTACGTCGGCGGCGACACCCGAATCGTCGCCATCCAGCGCGCCACCACCTTCAACGCTCTCCTCTCCAAGCTCTCCAAGCTCTCAGGCAATAATCAAGATCCTATCTTTGCAGCCATTCTGATCTTATGTTCATATGCTTAACAAATTCAATAAACTGATTGCCTCTTTTCTTTTCTTTCTTCTTTTTTTCAATTTATACAATTTGTAATAATCAGGTTGACATGAGAAAGATCTTGGATAGATTGAATTACAGTATCATAGACGAATTCGGGACTCTTGATGACTATTTAATTTGTTCGTGATAGATAAAATCGCAATCCATGAGAAAAATAAATAATTTCTTTTAGGAGGGAATGATGGGTCTGCTGTCTGCTTTGCTGTCTGTTTTGCTGTGTGTCTCATTTTTATTGACGAAATATTCCTTGGAATATATTGCGAAGGTACGACGAACATTACGGTGAAGTACCAGCTTCCCAACGAAGATCTGGACGCCTTGATTTCGGTGACGACGGACGAGGATGTCGAGAACATGATGGAGGAGTACGACCGCGTCGCGCAGACGCAGAACCCCCGGACGGCCCGCCTCCGCCTCTTCCTCTTCAAGGGCGACGACTCCCGAGCCAGCAGCATCAGCTCGCTCCTCGACAGCACGTCGAACCGCGAGCAGTGGTTCCTGGACGCCCTCAACGGCGGTGGCGGCGCGACCCCCAGCCCGCGCCTCGAGCGCCTCCGCTCTGAGGCATCCTCGATCGTCTCGGAAGTTCCGGACTACTTGTTCGGCTTGGAAACCTCGGAGGAGCCCAAACCGAAGGCCCGGAGCATGTTGCTCGAGACCATCTCGATTTCTGACCCGGGTTCGCCTGCCCCGGTCGCCAATTCATCGTATTGCTCGGCCTCCTCGGCGTGCGTGCCGTCCATGCCGGACCTCCCCCCCGTGAAGACGAAGCCCGAGAGTCCAGTTCCCAGATTCGACCCTAACGAGAGCCAGAGTTTTGCGGAAACGGGCGAAACCATAGTTGTGCAGCCGGGCGGGTATCCAGGCAATCCCGCGGGTCACTACGCCCCGAGCTCTCACTATTCCGGCCCGCCGATGCAGCCCATGCCCGTCTATTACATCGCGAGTCCCGTGCCTCACCGAAACATGTCAGGCCCGCCCATCATGGCCCGAGGACCTTATGTCCAGCAGTACCCCGCTTCAGCCGGGCAAATACCCGTCGGCTACCATCAGCCTGGCCCAAGTCCGGGTCAGGTGTACGGCGGAGTGGTGAGGTCCGTGGTTGCCGATGGCGTGAGCCACCAGGTGTACTACGGGCTAAGCAACGGAGGCATGGTTCCGACGTATCCGCCGGGCATGGTTGTTCCGGCTCCGGGCGGAGAGGATATTCAAGTAGTTGCGGCGGAGGGACAGCCGGGTCGGTTCTCCCAGCAATCATGACACGGAATTATTGGGTATTAAATGTTGTTTTTACTTTGGGGGGCGCTTTTCCTTTTATCTGATCACTGGGTTTCATGTGGTTGTCATTCGCTATTCATGAAGATGTGACGTGTGGAGCGCACCGTAATCGGGCGTTGGAGGAAGGGGAGGGGAGGTGGGGGGAAGAAGGAAAAAGAGAGATTGTCCATAGTGGAAAGAAACACTGTGTATACCGAAAATCTGTGTTTCCAATTAATGATAAAAGTTGTATAAAATATAAAATATATATTTACATATGTGATTTACCACATGTCACGTTAAATTCTCCAACAAGTGAAAAAGTGTATAATTTCTGAGAAAACTTTTTAGCGAAACAAATTTTGGAAGATTTGACGGTATATGGAGCAACCGGCAAAAATGAGTCGTCCTTCGACTCCTTCCCTTACGTTGACGAAACCTAAATATTGTCTAGTTCTAATGCAAAATTACATACGATTTTGGCTTCTAATCAATCTGGGCGAGTTGGGTGATCTTGAAGAGCTGTCCAACCACCATCGCCATCACAATCACACCCTTGTCGCCCCGCCATCAACATCGAACCCTAGCAGCCGAACGCTTCTCTGATCATAAAATCAGGTTCAAGTTTGGAGGAGGCTTATGGTGGTGCCTCTTGCAGGGTGATGTCCTAATTTTAGCATATTCTAATCCTTAATGTCGCAAAACCCAGGCCCGGGCGTCGGCCGGCGGAACGGGTCACCACCAGTAACAAGGGAGGAAAATAGCCCGTTGAGTTCAAGAATTGGCCTTACTGTAGATCCCACCTAGCAGCTAAAAACATCAAAAGAAAAGCATCACTCAACTTTAAATCAGAGCACTAATTTCGACCAGAATGCCGGAAAAAAAATAAAAAAGAATATATAGAAACATCAAGCCTAGTGAATATAGTTCCACTGGAGCTGCAAAAACTCCATTATATTTTGTTTCATTCTTCTCGCCTCAGCAACAAGATGGACGGTCAAAAGTGAGTCATTTTTATTGCGACAAAGAAAATCCCATCACACGAACTATAGATTCAACCTCAGTGAAGACAAATTGATTGAGCTGAAAATTGTTCTGTTGCTTGAGAGGTTAATTCAAAAATGAAGAAGAAAAACTGAAAATCACGCATTTCCTCTTAATTCCATGAATCACCTAAATGCTATCGTCAACTGGCGACCATAGAAGAAATGCGACCGGCAGGGATCTGAGCTTGGGACCTAGTATTGCGACCGGCGAGGCCTCTTGAAAGAATCGTAGTAGGGGATGGGGCTCCATGAAGATCGATGTTGTTTTTTTTTTTTTTTTTGGTAAAGTGAGATCGATGTTGTTATTCTTGCAATAACTCCGAAAAACTTCACAAAGGGCCATGAACAAATGAACTCCTCCATAGTACACTTCACTTTGCAGCCGATTCACTTGTGTTCGCACCCATTTCGAATCAACCCTCTCATACAGCAAGAACATACAAATTATTCGTAATATTTCTCAAAATGCAGTTGTGGAGACCAGACACACAATGTTGCTTTCACGTTAATCAAATCATCGGAGCAAAACTTCCAACCACATTTCCAAAAAGAAAGCACAGGCAAGAGAATCAAAACAAAATCAAGATTGTGAAAAAGTAAAATGCAGCTCGCTTCATGACGCGATCACAATAAAATAAGAGTTTACAAAACTTATTAGTGCCTATAGACGCTTTCCAGGAAAATCAAACGAAAACTCAGTTTGCACACATATTGAGACGAACCTTACCTGATGATCAAGAAAATGAACCCTAGTGACGTCTACTATAGACGCACTATCTCTCTCAATCTCACTGGGCCTCTGTCCAATTGCATCCCTCTGACGAGCTCGTCATCACGCCTCACCTCGTCCACGATCTTTTTCATCCGGGAGCTCGATATCCATCTGTTCTATTTTTACATGCTTTTATATAACAATAGAGGAAAAACTTCTAGATCTAAACCAACCACTACTGGAATGACAGCTCAGCACACACACATAACAGAAAAATAGAGCTCAAGCATATGTTTACAAGAAATAACTCTGCTGAAGCAAACGACGTAGCTTTACACTACTCCTTCTTCGCGCCAATCCTCTGTTTCCTCTGTTCCAGTTGACTTTCGTTGCTGAGTTTCTTCTTGCTGCTTCCTTCTAAGCATTTGCAGCGCTACATTCTCAACATCCCCCTGCAAACTGGGTGTGGGTTTGAATCCTAGACCCAGTTTGGTGCGTATGATGCAGTGGTCCCGTCTGGATAGTGCTTTAGTACAAATATCAGCAATTTGGTAGTTGTTGGGAATATATCATACACTCAAAGAACCAAGAGATACTTTCTCGTGAACAAAATGGAAATCAATTTCGATGTGTTTTGTCTTGGCATGTAGTACAGGATTAGTCGTAAGAGAGATTGCTGATTGGTTATCACTGAAGATTACCATAGGTGAAGCTAACGAGATGCCAATGTCCCGAAGAACAAAACTTATCCATGTGAGCTTAGTAGTAGTAGAAGCTAGCGCTCTATACTCTGCTTCTGTGGATGATCGAGATACTGTAGTTTGTTTCTTTGCTGACCAGGAGAGTATGTTGGACCTAAGATAAGTACAGAATCCAGTTGTAGGACGCCTTGTTTCAACACAACCAGCCCAATCAGCATCCGAAAACCCATAAAGCTTCAAGGAACTATTGGAGTGAAGGAAAAGTCCCAAGTTTACAGTTCCTTTAACATAGCGAAGAACTCGTTTTAATCTGTTAAAGTCACCAACTATAGGGTTCTGCATTTTCTGACAAAGCATATTGGTAGCATAGGCAATATCTGGTCTTGTTATTGTCAAATACTGGAGACCCCCAACTGAGCTACGGTACTCAAGTGGTCGATCAAGATAGACTTCATCATCAGAGGAATATGATAGTTTCGGAGGCAGTGGTGTTGATATTGGTTTACATTCCTTCATGTTTGCTCTCTCAAGAAGATCAACAGCATACTTTGTCTGACAAAGAAAGAGTTCTTCAGGTGTGTGTTTTGCCTCAATATCCAAGAAGTAATGAATACATCCTAAGTCCTTCATGTGAAACGTTGAACTTAGAGATGTAATCAGTTGTGTAAGTAAAAGATTAGAATTACCTATCAACAGGATATCATCTACATAGAGGAGGAGTAAAATTGTGTCTTGCCTCTTATGAAACACAAAGAGTGATGGATTTGTAGTGCTACAAAAGAAACCAAATTCAAGTAGGAAATTACTAAACTTCTCAAACCATGCGCGTGGTGCTTGTCGTAGACCGTAAAGAGACTTTTGGAGTAGGCAGACATGATCAGAAAGAGTAGGATGAGCAAACCCAGGGGGTTGCTCCATATGGACAATCTATTTCAATGTGCCGTGCAAGAAGGCATTTTTGACGTTGAGTTGATGTATCGACCACCTCTTTACCATTGCAACTGAGAGAACGATCCGAATTGTTGCTTGTTTGATGACTGGACTAAATGTCTCAAGGAAATCAATTCCTTCCTCTTGGTGGAATCCCTTTGCTACCAATCTTGCTTTCAACTTGTCAAGACTTCCATCCGGTGCTAGTTTAGTTTTAAAAACCCACTTGCACCCTATCACATGCATATGATTAGTTCTTGGAACCAATGTCCAGGTTTGGTTTTCATGAAGTGCATTCATCTCTTCGATCATTGCTCTATGCCACCCCTCATGAGCTAATGCAGATTTGATTGTCTTTGGTTATGCAGGTACATGATATTCAGCCAGAAAAGCATACTTAGGATTCAGTTTCACAATACCTAACTTGGACCGGGTTTGCATGGAGTGTGTTGATGTTCCAGTTGATATAGTGGGCTGTAAAGCCTGTCTGTCTTGATTCTGGTAGTTGTCAATTGGTATTGCAGTTGGTTGACTAGGTGCACCATCTCCACTTGTCTCTAAGATAGATGATACATCTGTTATAGTTGGTGAATGTGGATCTGATGGTGTTTGTGACTTCTCAGTGGTGGTGTTTAGGGCACCCATCTATTTGTGTTCAAGCAACTCATGTTCTTGTAAAAATCCTGCATTAGTCTGTGGAATCTTCCTCACTCGTTCTACTTTGGTTGAATCTAGAAATTCAACTTCTTCAACTCATTTCTTGTACAAAGCAGTATAATGTGGAAACACCTTATTTAGCTTCTTAGCAAAGGGGAAGAAGCTCTCATCGAATGTGACATTTCGGCTAATATAAACTCTGCCATCCAAAGGTACAAGACACCTATACCCTTTATGTTTATCACTGTAGCCGAGAAACACACAAGTGAGTGAGCGAGGATCAAACTTGTGTTGTGTATATGATCTAAGACAAGGATAGCAAGCACTTCCAAAGACACGTAAATGTTCATAGCTTGGTTTATGCTTGAAGAGTTTACTGTATGGAGACTCCATCTGTAAATTTTGAGCAGGAAGCAGATTTATAATATAAGTTGCAGTCAAGAAGGCATCCACCCAGTAAATCAATGGGACTCTTGCATGAAACAACATTGATAATCCAAGTTCCACCACATGCCAATGCTTCCGTTCTGAAATCCCATTTTGTTCTGGAGTATGTGGACATGACATGTAGTTTTTGATTCCACGGGCTTTTAAATGATTCTGAAACATATTGCTAGAAAATTCGCCCCCACCATCACATTGAAACACTTTAATTTTTCGATCAAACTGGTTTTCCACATACTGCTGAAACAGGATGAAGATATCATTGAAATCTAACTTCAATCTCATTGGATAAACCCAACTATAACGAGAAAAGTTATCTATAAAGAGAACATAGTATCTGAACCCTTGAACTAAACTCACTGGAGAAGGTCCCCAAACATCACAATGTATCCTTTCCAAAGAAAAATTTGTTTCAGATTCAGATAATGGAAAAGCTAGCTTAGTACTTTTTACTATTTGACAACTCCTACATACTGCTTGAGTCGTCTTATTGCAGTGGATTAGCTTCTGATTCTGAAGTAACTTTAAGGTCTGAAAATTAGTGTGAGCTAGCCGCTGGTGCTACACTTCTTCCGCAACGCTTTATGTCTTTGAGTGAAAAGGACCTTGGTGGTTTGCTGGTCCACTTTGTAGAGACCCCCAACTTTCCTTCCAAGCAGCATCGTTGTGTTGGTTTGATGGTCCTTAACATAAACACCATATTTGTCAAAAACAAAGGAGCAAGGATAGTCATCTGTTAGCTTAGAAACTGAAAGCAGATTTTTCTTTATTTCTGGAACCACTAACACATCATTAAAGGGTAACATATCACATGTAGTGTGTAAGAAAGCATTTCCAGTGAAGGTAATAGGAAGATAGGACCCATCGCCTATCATTACTATATCCGAGCCAATATACTTTGATGAGTTGTAAACAATACCCGAATTAGCAGTTATACGAGCCGAAGCACCCATATCTGGATACCATGCACTCCCTTTCGGATCTTCGAGATGTACTGCTACAAGAGCTGTTGGAATGTCTTGGTCTTGGAAGGAATTATCAAAGCGATACCAACACCGAAGTGCATTGTGTCCTGGTCGCTTGTAGATTTGACATGTCACTCTTGCTCCTCCTGTTGCTTTCTCCACTTGACTATTTTTAAGTGAAGAGTTAAGGGGAGGATATGACTTAACTTCCTGATATCTTTGTGGAGCACTTGCATAAGGCTGAAATCCTTGGCCAGAATTACTCAGTTGTGGTTTATAAGTCTGAACCTCTTGTTCGTGGTTTGAATCATAGGCTCTATAACTTTGATTTCTTCCATAACCACGACCTCAAATACTAAAACTTCGACCACCCCTGCCATAACTAAATCCACCTCTATTTCCATAAAACCTGTTGTTTCCTCTCCGTCCTACGAAGGCAAGACTTGATTGAACTGTCTCATTATCCACATTCTGATTCCCTTCAACATTCCTCTGCCCATAATAGGCGAAGTTTGGATTATATTGGTTTGAGGAGTAATTTTGCAACCTTGTTTCAAATCTCTCTAGTTGTGAAATAACTTCATCATAATCCGATTGAGGTTTCAAACAATACATTGTTGTTCGAAAATTCTCATACTCCGATCCTAACCCTTCCAAGACTCCGAACACCTTTGTTATCTCATCCAAAGGCTTACCTGTTGCGTTCAATTGGTCGCAAATCAGTTTATACTCTCTCAAGTATTCAGATAATGGCCTACTTCGTTTTTGACATGCTTGGAGTTTCCCTCTTAGCTCGAATTCTCTCGCTACAGACTTCTGTGTAAAACAGTTCAACAAAGTTTGCCATAACTCACAAGATGTTTCCAATCCAATGATTAGCCCCGGGATATTCTCAGATACTGCTCCACTAATCCACGAGGAAATTCTGATCCAATCTGCATAATCAGGGTTTGGTTCTTCAACTATCTTACCATTGATATCTACTTGTATCTTCTGTGGTGGTGGAGAAATCTCACCATTGACAAACCCAAACAACTCCTGACTTCGAAGAAATCTGAGAAACTGAGCTTGCCAAAGAAGAAAATTATCTTCAGTGAGCTTAATCGTGACAAAATTGCTCAAGTTTACGTGAATAGGAAAAGGAAATTTGGGAGTTCTTGCAGCCGTGAATCAATGCGTATTTCGAGCACTCAGAGATACACAGTCGAGATCAAAGGCCCCGGGACGAAGAAGCTCGTGCGGCTCTACACTTTCAGCATGCCGGAGGAAGCGGCACGTGCTTTCGAGCAACTGTAACCGAAGAGAATCGCTTCCTCTGTTTGCCTCTTCTACCGTAAACGATGTCCTTTGGAGAGCTCGCCTGCAGCTATGCCATCTTGATCCTCCACGATGACGACATCTCTGTCACCACAGATACGATCGTTACTTTGATGAAGGCTGCGAACGTCACCGTCGAATTTCCCTCCAGCTGCTTGTCGCGATCATCGAGCTCTCAGAGAATAACTCTAATACCATGAAGAAAACTGAATACAGAAGCAAGTAGACGAAGCTGAATGAGAAGAGAGCTTTCTGTTGAGCTCATTTTCTTCTTTCTTTCACGGTCTTTTTCATCTGGGAGCTCGATATCCATCTATTCTGTTTTTACATGCTTTTATATAACAATAGAGGAAAAACTTCTAGATCTAAACCAACCACTCCTTGAATGACAGCTCAGCACACACACATAACAGAAAAATAGAGCTCAAGCATATGTGTACAAGAAATAACTCTGCTGAAGCAAACGGCGTAGCTTTACACTACTCCATCTTCACGCCAATCCTCTGTTTCCTTTGTTCCAGTTGACTTTCGTTGCTCAGTTTCTTCTTGTTGCTTCCTTCTAAGCATTTACAGCACTGCATTCTCAACACCCCAAGAGACTAACATGAGTAGATCTTGTGCTTGATCGCTAAGTTGGAAACAGTTAGGGATTTGACGCCATCCATTGCACGATGCTTCATCCTGGTGCGTGCGTGCCTGCGTGAGAGAGAGAGAGAGAGAGAGAGAGAGAGAGAGAGAGAGAGAGAGGAGTTGGCTGATGAATTGTAGCTACTGATGTAGCTACAACAACGATGGCAGAGGCGGAGAGGGCTTGGCACTCAACAATTGTGACCGATGGGGCTTTTGGCGGAAGTGACATGCCAAAGGTAGATCTGAGCTCAAAGCAATCGTTGAGGGTCTTGGGAGAGGCAGAGGTGGTGGGGACATGCTAGAAAAAGAGAGAGAGGTGTCTCTATTGTTCCGTAGGAGAGCAAGTAAAAAGAAGCCCTTGAAAATTGAAAAGAAGAGAGTTTTAAGCGGGAATTTAATGTGAGCACTTAATTGTTCCTTTTTCAGTCTATCATGAGAGAGAAAAGAAAGCTTTGATTTTAGTTTTTTTTATTTTCCAGGTAGTCCATGTCAAAGGAGACGTGTCGCCCTTTGAGTGGAGCTGACTAGGTCCATGCATGCCACATAGGCTAATGATGTGATGCTTAATCACTGAATATTTTGTCATTAAACGGGTACTTAATGATAAAGAACATATTTTTTCAAAAAATTTCGAGATAATGACACAAATGAATCATAAACTTTAACTCAATATGTAATGTGATTCCTAAACTTTTAATTTATTCAATGTGGTCCATAAACTTTAGTTTAATATTTAATGTGGTTTATGAACTTTTTATTTGTTCAATTTGATCCATGGATTTTTTTGTACATGTTCAATGTAGTCCATGAACTATATGAAAATGTTCAATGTAATCCTATTAATTTAAGATTAGGGACAACATTTTATATTTTTATTTAATCCGGAGACTAGATTGAGTATGTACAAAAAATTTAGGGGTTACATTAAACAAATTAAAAGCTAATGGAGCACATTGCACAAATTAAAAATTCAAGGACTACATTATACATTGGGCCAAAAATTCAAGGACCATTTATGTCATTTTCCTAAAATTTTCCCCCAAGACCAAGTGAAGAAGCTTGTAGGTGATAGACTTGTGACATTTGAAGGCGAGCAATGGGCAAAGCATTGAAAGCTAGTGAAATTTCTCTTTTCACGGGGAAGTTCTAGAAGGTACATTCAAAACGATGTGTAGGAGTACAAGCTAGGTGTGCCTTGCATCCAAGAGTAATTTGATGACAATTAGTGTCGATGGAGTAATTTTGAGGGTGGTATTGGACACATGAGATTTGGCTAAAGTGAAGGTAGTGCTCTTTTAAGATCACTCAAGAGGTGGATGGATCATGATGCGTGAATTGGTTGCTAAGGTAGTATACCAAGTAAAAACAATCTTGAATAGTGATAGAGTGAACATTCTTAACTTCCATCAATCCTCTCGAGATGCATCTCCATATTATGTAGCAAATTGACTAACATGTTCAATTGTCAATTGATTGTCTTCAAAGGAAAATAATTGGAGTTTGGTGTCACGAGTCAGTAGTTTCCTCGGCCACGGATCAACCTGTGTGGCGCTTGGCGAGCGAAACTTGCTAGGCCAACCTTCCTTCTATAGTTATTCTAGTGAACAATATGGCGAATAGCTCTTTTATACAAGATTGTACCACTCCCAGTTTTGCTTGGGCATCTAGTCCATCAAGCGATACAGTAGTCCTCTTTAGGCTCAATGACTGGTTCCGGCTTGCCCTAGCCTCATCAGGAGAACGATATAAGCTCCCGACCAGTGTGTGCACGAGAGGCCAACCCCGCCTTCGGAGTTCCTAAGTAATATAATCCTTTTATCCTAGAACTCTTAACACCAATCATCCTGATACCACTCCCACATACCAGTTGTGTCTGTCCCCTCTGCTTCCTCACTCTTCACTCGATAACCCCAAGCTTCACTCCCAAGGGTTCATTGGTATGAGAGAAATCACGGACCATGACAAACTCCCCCATTTAATTCCGTAACGCCCTCATTACGGGTTGTTCTATCACTTCCTTGTGTTTCCCTAACCATCAATACCACTCCTTAGGAATTACATAGATGACAACGCTCGCCCAATAGAACAAGTCACTCCACTCCATTGCTTGCTTCCCTCGATCAAAACTGTTCGCGAATCTCCAATCACTCGTGCTCCCCAACAAGTGTGGCACCCCTAGCCAACCACACCCCTATGGCAACACCTTTTTTCACCTACTAAGCTCCTCCTAATCTTTGCAAGCCAACAGAGGGTCCCTTTGGTGGAAACGTGATCGCAGACCTCTTTGTAAGATTCGCCCATTGATCAAGGAACGTTATCCCTATTTAGTGAGCAATTCAATTCCTTACTATGCCCCCATTGCCATCTTAGAAGCTAGACAAGAGCCGCACGTTGTTCGAGCCCTTTCTAGCCCTGACGATCACTCTCTGCCCTCATAGAACCGGGAAGACCATAGGTTTTTCCCTGAATCACCCACCTATTGGAGAGATCCTCGCTCTGATACAATTTGTCACGGTTCGACAATTTCCTTGGCCGCAGATCAACCCACGTGGCGCTTGGCAAGTGAAACTTGCTAGGCTAGCCTTCCTCCTTATTGACACCTAATTTGTCTTTCCAAGTACATTTATAAAAAAATAAAAAAAAAAAAAATAAAAAAAAATAAAAAACTTAAATTAAAAAAAAAAAAGGGTGAGAAAGGCGTTTGGGCCAGATCTGGCCTTGGCCCGGCCCAGCTCTCTTTCCTGCCTTTCCCCCACTCGCGGCCTAGGTCTTTCCCCTTGCGCGGCCCAGCCCCCTTCTTCCCTTTGGCTTATCTCGCGCCTCTATCTTCTCCCTCAGCCGTTGTTTGCACGGGGAATCCGCGAAGTAAAAAGCAAAGCCGCCAGGGCAGCATCATCTCGTGGGAGGAAGCAAGCGGCGCAATCCTTGGGTCAGAGGTGGCTGATTGATTGGACGAAGTCACGCGGGCGGGCTAAGCGAGAAAAGAGAAAAGAAAAGGAACATCAACAAGAAGAGAGGTAGGGGGAACAAAACGAAAATGAGAGAACATAAAAAAGGAGAAGAGGAACACAACATGGAGAACCAGAGAAGAGGAGGAGAGGGAGAGAACGAGAGAGAGAGAGAGAGAGAGAGAGAGAGAGAGAGAGAGAGCTCAAGAGGATAGTGGCTGAGGAGAGAGGAGGCCTTGCCGCCTCGACCCGACTGCTCACTGCTAAGTTGATAAATAGATAGTATAGCTCACTTCTGAGATGATCGAGTATACTGCTCTCTACTAGTTGCCATATCGCTCTTAGGCTAATATAGTATTCCAACAGTGCTCAATCTAAGTTGATAAAGTATACTACTCTCTGCTAAGCTGCCATATCAGAGCCCGTAGGATAATATAGTATACTAACATATTCAATTTAAACTAGTAAGGTATACTGCTCTCTACTAAGTTGCCATATTAAAGCCCGTAGGCTGATTTAATATACTGGTATACCACTCTCTGCTAAGCTGACATATCGCCCGTGGGCTGATATAGTATACCCTTCCAAACATATATCCAAATCAATCTTTTTATCATTTCCGATAAAAATAACCTTGTGTGGGTACACGATTGGCCCTAACCAAAATACAATACTTTTGCTTTAGAACATCCCACCAGTTTCAACAGCCCATAAACATATTTTTGGCGTTGTAAACCGACGCCCGGTGATTTTTCAATTAATTACTAAAATTAATTGATTTTGGGATAAAATACCCCCAACCACAATCACCTTCAATTCTCACAAACCGTCAGTCAATTAAATAAACACAATGCACCACCGCAATTAGCATAAAATTCCGGTCACCGGCCATCCCGGTCTAATTTCGAAAAATAATTAATTAATTAAATAATTATGGAAAATATTAAATAAATACAAATAAATCAAACTTAGGCTCGTATTGCCTAATTGGAAGCTTAGATGGACCTGGAAAATTTCCGAGGTTCGTTCGATAAATACTACAACCTATCTACTTGCTAATTGCACTAACCATTTGCCTAACATGCATTGACAAGGCACTAAATTAATTCACCTAATTTAATCTATCCACCTAAGTACACTTAATTAAATCTAATCAACCCATAAACATTATTAGTCTACTAAGCGAGGTTTAATGAGTTAAACTCACTTGTTTTGAGATCCGATCGGATCAAATTGTCGGGAACGTTGCGGGGCTCGATTCTTCCCAAGGCGGGCCAAACTTCCAGGGCCCGAACCACCTCAAAACGGGCTGAACAGTGGTCAAGAGACCTACTATTTTTGCTCTCTATTTTGTGCTGGAAAACAGAGAAACAAAGATGGTTAGGGGTGGTAAAGGCAACGGTGGAATCGGCGGAGGCAACAGGGGCTCGGAGGGGTGACTCACGATGATTGGTAGAAGCTCACGGCGGCCTAAGCTACTCCGGATGGCTCCTGGAACACGCGGATAGAGGCGGAGATGCGGCTTGATGGTGGTGGGGGCGTCAGGCTGGCGGATATGCGTGGGCACTCGTGTGGGCGGCGGGACGGCGATCCAGCGACGGTGGCTGCGTGCGACGGCTCCAGGCGACATGCGGCTTCTCCTCTGGCTTTTCTGGTGGTCTTCGCACGCTGGAGGGGATGGAGATGGCTTGTACGGCAGCTTGGAGGGAGAGATTGGGAAGAGATGAGGTTGGAGGGGGTCACATTGCCTTGTTTTTCCACAAGCTTGTCCCCTTGACCTCATCCGTGGCAAAGTATGGCTTTGTTGGCCCTCAATGAGCCACTAATGCTCTCTTTGCAACCTTGAATTGGTCCATTTTGGCTAGGAGAATGGGGAACTACGAATTTGCAAGGGAAATGGCACAATTTGACACATATTCCTACTCAAATCAATCTCATTTAGCCCTCACAAATTCAATCGATACCTCAATTATCAAATTGGTATTTTTCCTCACCAATTGATCCCTCTTGCATCCCAATTGCGCGATCAAAAACGATCCCGACCTTTTTTCTGAACAAAATGGCCCTAGGACGACATTTTCCAAAAAAGTCTTGGGTTGCAAAAAAATCTTCTAAGACTGAGTCGATGCTCCTAGAATTTATTGTGACATGATAGAATCTTCAATTTCTAAAATCAGACTTGAATTCATGGTTGATTTCCATTTGGTGTTTCTAACGTGACCTAGGCTACTGGGTAACTTTCATAAATTTTTAGTGCAAATGACCCATGGTCAATTTTTTTCGAGCCACAATGAATTCACTCGACTCATTGGCGACTCTCGATTATCGTGAAAATCTCGAGGATTCAAATACAGACACAGGGTACCAAAACGATAGAGAAATCAGTCTAGTGCTGGTTGACGAGAATTTTCTAATTTAATGGTGTCACCCATGATTAACCACACATCTTAGTCGAACCAACCTATCTCTGATCTCAAATTGATTTTTAACTGTGCTGTACTGGCCTCTAAAGATGAGCACGGTTGAGAAGCCGATTCCTGATCGAATTCTTAAGTCTATTGCCTTGATATTCCTTAATGGCTTCCCAAGATAGTCTAGTTATCTCGAGAGTGATCAGCTTTGAGAACAACCTTATAGGCGTGTCAATAAAATGCTCGATTTATTTAGTAGAAAACAGGATTGAAAATCTGGGATGTCATACCCATGCCTCATTTGGTTTCTAGCTGACCCCAATAGGCTAGTGGTGACTCCTTTTTGCAAAATTCTTAAAAATACCCCAATGTCACACGAGTATGGGCTTGGGAGAGCCCACGCCTAATCATAAACCTTAGGTCCATCCTTTAGGCAATACCCCTAAACTTGTTCCCTCCCCCAAGGGATAGGTTGCGACACTCATATAGTCATTCTAGTGAACAATACGGCGAATAGCTCTTTTATATGAGATCGTGCCACGCTCAACTTTGCTTGGGTGTCCAATCCATCAAGCGAGATAGCAGTCCTCTTTAGGCTCAACAGCTGGTTTCGGCCTACCCTGGCCTCATCAGGAGAGCGGCATAAGCTCCCGACTAGTTTGTGCACGAGAGGCCAACCCCGCCTTCAGAGCTCTTAAGTAATATAATCATTCTATCCTAAAACTTCTTGCACCAACCATCCTAACGCCACTCACACAGACCAATTGTGTCCATCCGCTTTGCTTCCTCACTCTTCACTCGATAACCCCAAGCTTCACTCCCAAGGGTTCACGGGTACGGGAGAAATCACGGATCGTGACACAGGCATCTTGAACCCTATAGGATAAAGCATTGCATCCCCATAGTATGGGTGTGGTTTTCTATATACAAGCATGATGTTTCCAACATTATAACCCAGGTGTTGCATTACTTGATCCACTAACATTCAGACATGCTAAGGATCTTCATCAGGGGCTAGTCAACCAAGTTGACCCCTAGGTAATTGTGGTGGTCTATCTTGATTGTCGATTGCCTCATTAAGCCTTTGAGGAACATGCCCAAGATTAGGCAGAACCAACGCTTCACCTAAAAGCCTTTGACCATCTTGCCCCCAATTGGAGATGGTGGTCTACATTGATTGTCAATTACAACATTGAACCTATATGAGGCAAGTGGTATGTTAAGTTGAGGTATTATCCCAACAGGCCTTATATTGTTGACAAGGGATGTTGGTGCGACTGCAAAAACAGTCCCATTATTTTGGGTTGTGCCAGTGGTTTTAGACATTTGTAAAATCCTTACCTATGGTGGGGGAGAAATTAATTGTTCTATTGTGCCAAAGATAATTGTAGTAAATATTGATGAAGGAACATATCCGATACCTATAAGGTTTGGTTGTATTTGGATTGACTTGGTTGAAGATCCGTATTTAGGTGTAACTTCATGAATAGTTGACAATCGTTGGCTTAATCAAATAAATGAAATACTTCATCATGTGGTTGGTTGGTTTATTCAAATGCTTGTCCAACATCTTCTTCATGGAAACCAACATTATAGGGTTTGGCTCCAATCATCTTCTTTGCTCATCAATGAGTTGTTCTGAGATGTCAGTGTCTCCACCTTGGTCTCATTCCCTCATTGATTGAGATTTTGATGAGTCAAAGCGTCCTATCCTGTCATCACCAGGTTGTAATGGCTGGTTGTTGCCACCGGCATTGTTAAGATCCAGTTGATTCCTTGTTCTAACCAGTTTACTTCCTCAAATTTGCCACATAGTTCCCATAAGGAGTGCCAAAAAGATGTTTAGTTGGAATTGATCCTGTGACAAAGTATCTTTATCAAAAGTTGTTCTTCGATTTTTATGAAAGGAGACAAGTTCCTACAATGACTCCAAACAAGAAATATCATAGGTAGACAAGAAACAATGACAACTTCACTTCAAACAACACTATACAAACACAAACCTTGTTGGAATTTAATCAACAATAAAGCTTGGAAAATACAACTACTTTGATAGAACCAAATGTAAACAAACTATGTCCGAATACAATTGACGACAAAGCTTGATAACATAAAGATGTAATTTCGAAATTTAACTAACGACGCAGCACCCAAGATAAAGATACACATTGGAATTTAATTGATAATGGGAGTTTGGAAACTAAAAGTAAAGATAACTGAAGGTAAATTTGTTCATCTGCATGACAAGCTGGGGGGTTGTAGTAGATGCACAATTGTATTTATAATGGATGTACAATAACCGTCTCTAAGCAGTTCTGCTACAGCTGTAGCCATGTTCCCTTATCTCCGAAAGTTTTGTACTCATGATCTCACAATGCCATGATTTTGTATTCAAACAATTGCTCCTTTAATATCACATTCTAATTGTTTCACAACCTCCAACACTTTATTGTCCTGCATCTTTGGAATTGCAACTTCATCTTGATACTCTTTACGCATTCAACAACCTGACCAACTTCAAGCTATGGTCACATGCTTATTTATATCGACATTTTTGGTGCAAACAATAGCAATAGCAAGTTTTGGGGCTTATCTTGCAATTATCCAAAAGGAATAGAGATGTACACAGCTTGGGAAAAGAGGATTCCAAATTTGTCCCAAAATCCAAATAAGGCGTAAATAACCAGAAAAAAAAAAAGGCAATCTCTAACCTATTAAAAAAAATTAAGAACAAGGCAAAGTAGCTCAATATTATCTTTCTTATTATCAACTATCGGCTTTTCTACTAGTTGGCAGAAAGGTGTAGTAGAAATCTAATACCTTCACCCGAAGAGATTACCAACAAAGAGCTTAAGTCCGAGTTTGTTAACATATCGAGTTAGATCCATTTTTACTCAAAAGCTTAAACTATTAAGTCATAGGCTAAATATGATATATTAACTATTTCACACCACACAAATTCTATGATGTGGGGATTTTTTAATAAAATTTTAAGTCATGGGCTAATTATGATATATTAACTATTCCCTTCACGTGTGCGTTCAATGTTAGGCCTACTCCATGTTAATTCACATATTATTTTGCATTAACTTGTTTCAACTTGAATCTCCAATGTAAATTTTCATCCTTATTCTCTTTCTCCATACCAAACCATGGAGAGGCCATCGACACCGTGTTGCTACACCATAATGCCTATCTTCACATCAAGGCTTGCTTGCAAACCGAACCATAAAGGCTGCTCGGAAATTGCAATAGTCACGAGATTCATTCCTTTGAGTTTTTCATCATATATCGACATGTATTTGAAGTAGGCCATCAATCAATCATTAGCTCTTATACAGTTTGTTAAAGGCACACAATATTTGATGCCTTCATCTATGGAGATCACCAAGGGAGAGTCAAGTTTGAGCTCGTTAGCATATCAAGTTGGATTCACAATTATTCAAAAGTTTAAACTAATGAGTTATTACCAACTATAATATATTAATTATTCCACACCACACCAATTCGGTGATGTGAGACTCTTCTAAAACAACTCACAAGTGTATCTCAATACTCTTTAATAGGAAAGGAATAATTTTTTAATAACAGACAAATAATCTTCAAATGTAATTCAGAACATATGAACTCAGCTAGATGAAAACTTCCTCATACATAATCCAAAACATGGTTAGGCGTGGCGTGGCCAAAGTGTCAATATTTTTTGCTAATATGTATTGTATTAGTATATACTAGAGTATAATAAAATGGAACAACTTGCAAAATTTTTTTGTCAAGATAACGTTACTTGATATCATAAATACATTACATTTCAAGACTAAATTTATATCACTCATGGGAAAATGACCAAAATAGTCATAAACCTATGCACTTGTATTAATTCAATCCAAAACCTTTAAATTATGCAAATTCAGTATTAAACCTTTTGACAATTTGCTAATATAATTTTTCCAATCACTTTTGATAACAAATTCTGATGTGGTAATCTAATCAGTGCTAGCCATTCTATATGATGTGCCGGTGCTAACATGAACAAATCTTTAATTTTTTCTGATTTTTCCCTTTTTTTCCTTTTTTCTTTTTGTTTTTTTTTTTCTTTCCTTTGTTAGTGGCCAATTTCAGGTGATGATTGGCCACGGTGGCAATCAGAGAGGGCTAGGCAAGGGTTGCCCTTCCCGAGGACCGGCCATTAGCAAAAGGAAAGAAAAACATTATAAAAATTTTAAAAGATTGTCCATGTCAACGCCAATATGCCACAAAGGGCAACCGGTGCTGACTAGACTACTACATCAGCATCTTTTAGTCAAAATTGACTAGAATAACTATATTGACAAATTGTCAAAAGGTTTGGGACCGAATTGACACATTTAAAAGTTTTAGGACTGAGTTGACACTAGTGTAATAGATTTAGAAATTTTTTAGTTATTTTTCCTATCTCTCATCCAACAACAATTCGAAGTGTCTTTTCCGAATCGGTTTGACATCTTTAAATAATTTTTTTTTAATGACCTAGGGAACCCCATAAGCCGACAGCCGGCAAGCAAATTATGGGGGAGTGACTGCAGGACCCACCACCATAGTACTACATGTAAGAATCCCTAATGCTGCCTCTGGGATTCGAACTTCTCCCCTTCGTGAGGGGGAGAGAGCCCGAGCCAGCTGCGCCTCTTAGGGCGGTGGTCATCTTTAAATAATTTTTCATCTCCCTGCACATGGTTAAAACATTTTGGTTTTTTGCTAAGATTGTTCTCTAAACATATTGCGGTTAGTTTCAAAACTTTTAAAGCAACCCTGCGAGATTCTGCATCAATGTACTCACATTTAGATCTCTTAATGCTGCTAAAAATCAGTGTGTCATATGGTATCTTCAAGATTCTACTAAGAAGCTAGCATGTGCTATTTATTCCATATTTAATATTGTAGCTAACTGTAATTTGCCCGCGACTGACTTATTCTTATCTTGGTCAAAGCACGAAGTAATTGCACATATTATAAAAAGATAAGATCTCCATATTCCAGTTGGCTAGCATGTGCTATCTAGCACATATTATAAAAAGATAAGATCTCCATATTCCAGTTGGCTAGCATGTGCTATCTATTTAATATTTAACATCGTAACTAACTGGCGTTTGCTTTTGTTTAATCTCAACTCAAACTTAAAATAAATACAGTTGTGGGAAAGCTAAAATTTAAAATAAATACAATTGTGGGAAACTACGGTAGTTATGTACATGACAAAACCATAAAAAGAAAAACCAAATATTTCTAAATCCCGAATTAAAAACTTAGGATCATGAAAAAGGTCCCTTAGATGCTACTAACACTGCTTGATGCTGATTTAATTTGGTATGAAATAATGACAACTTGAACAAATAACACCTGCAAGCATCAATCTGATACAAAGTATTAAGAGCATTTGCTTTAATATAATTACGACTTTAACTTATAAAATACAAGCGAGAATGTGAGATACAACATGCAAAAATTTTCACTCTAATATATGTACATTTCTATGTAAATATATCAGAATCGCTTTTTTTGTTTGGGTGGCACCGTTTCAATTAATGTTTTTCTAACATACGTGGCTGAAGTGAGGGCAGTGCACTTTTAAGGTCGCTCGGGAGGTGGATGGCTCATGGTGCATAAAAGCTGGTCCAAACACCACCCCACACACTATGCTCAAAAAAATATATATAAGGCTCTACATGGTAACATTTTTATTCCTCTATTTTTTCGTTCTTTTAATTCCTACAATAGAAAAAGAATAGAAATTCATTTGTTAACATTGGTTACTTTTTCTATCCTTCGGAAATAGAAAAGTAATCGGGAAATAGATTTGGAACATAAACGAAAAGTAGAAAAAAAAAAAAAAAAAAAAGGTAGTTTCTTGTTCTTGGAAACAATTTTTAGAAATAAGTCTTTTTTTTTTCTTTTCTTCTTTTTCCTCAATGCTTGCCAACCCTAGCTGTCAGCCACCAATTGTCACCTACCGCAATTCACTGCTCGTCTCCCACCACTGCTAGCTGGCGGTGGCAGGGGGTGGCGGACCTTGGTGGTGGAGGGGAACAAGGAAGAAGAATAGAGGAAAAATGAAAAGAAAAAAATCTCAAAAAATTATAAAAAATTAAACGAAATCCTACGTCACAAAAAAACTTGTGCATTGCACCAAACTCCCAAATGCATTCCTATTATTTTTCTATTTCGAGAACATAAATTTTGTATAGTCATCAAACACATTATTTTACTCAGAAACTGTTCCAAGGAATAAAAATAAAAAAGAACTATTTCTAAAAAAAAATTATTCCTAAGAATAGAAATGTTACCAACGCACCCTAAATGTCTCAATATGTGGATAACATCTCCCAAATAAAAAAGCCACATGATCTTGAAAAACATTGATTCAAATATTATTTATATAGAACAAAGACCATACTAACTTGAATGTATATCACAGTTATTTAGGGAAATTATCTAATCAATCCTACATTATCATACAGATGTCAATTATCAAATAAGTTCTAAACTTTTGAATGGAGTTTCAATATAATCATTCTAGCTAATTTTCATTCAAAGTTGTTCACGTGCCAGTGTGACCCATAGGATGTTTGGCGATAATTGGACTACCATGCTAACGATTTCTTATCGAAATTACCCAAAAGGACTACATTGGAATTCCGTGCAAAGATTTATGATTGAATTGGCAAATTTGAAAAATTTAGGCCTAAATCGATATCTATAAAATATGTTAAAAATGATCGGGTAATTTTTCCCAAACATCTAGATAACGTTTGTCGCCTTAACCCATTTTTTTTTCAGGTTTTTTCCAAGCCTATTATTTTTAGCTGAAATTTACATGCCAAATAATTTCGTTTTGGGAGTTGAGTTGCAATATTACTAATCCTACAAGTTATTCAACTTTGAAGTATGACCATAAGACCTTTTTATTATTTGACATACTTTTATTACTAATCCTACAAAATTTCACGGCTCCCGCTACTTAATAGCAGCTGATCGGCGAATGCATATGCTTATTGCTTAGGCCACATAAAAAAAAAAATGCATTTTTAATAATATCACGTTGCAAGTTGATAGGTACTTGTATAGAGAAATAGGAGAAAATGACGATTTTGAATACCACGCGGAAATGACAGGATCTTACAATTTACGTCAACGTAAAATAACAAAAAAAAAAAAAATAAACGAGAAATAATAAAGATACTAGAAATTTACGTAGTTCGGCTTGAGTATTGGTACATACATTCACGAGGAGAGCCAGTAGCAAATAATCCACTATAATCGGAGAATCAAAGTTTACATTCACTCACACGCTCAAGTTTTTCCATACCTAGATTTAACCCAAAATCAAAAGTGTTTATAAATAAATAATTCACTTTGATATAAACTTACGGTACAAAATTACCACATGTTCAAACTCAAACAAACGCTCTACATACACCAAAATCAAGAATTCCAATGTTTGTCTTTTGGTCTGCGTACGCATGGCTTCACGTTCCTATTCAAGGCCTTGCGTGACTAGACGTCTTTCTTGTGTGGCTTCTGGAATCTTGCGGCTCCAACGTGCAGCTCGCTTTTCCACATAAAAGAAACCCTAGCCTTTTTATATTATGTGCCTAGAGTCAAAACTTTGACTCTAGGCCCCACGTGGGATCCTTTCTTCAAAATTCCTATTTGGCTCATGCAGATAAAGAAGAAACATTTGCTCCTTTTTTTTTTTAATATTTTATTTCATCTTTTGTCAACCTTCATGGAGTCTCACCAACTTTCTTCTGTTAACTGAAAATATCCAAGACCCAAAAAAATTTCGAATTTCTTTTCTTGTGCATAATTTTGAATATTATCTTCATCAAAAAAATATCGCATTTTGCAAATGCTCAAATTCGAGATATAATTTAACAAATCTCATGCTTTATTTTCTCTATGAGATTCTAGCTTTGGTACTTCTGTCTAAATGTTGGGGTCATCGTCCACATAATGAAATTATTTCAAAGAAGCAAAAAAACAAAACATAATTAGATACTAACATATATATATATATATATATATATATATATATATATAATGGTTGGGCATATGTGCAGCAATAAGTCCGGTGTTTACATTTTAGAAGGAACTCTGGTATTAATAATCTTCAGAATGTACATGTTCTGCCCGAGTCCAAGTCATCCCCTGGAGTCTTTCCAAAGTTTTGTCTAGAAGGAAAACTTCAGGAATGACATACGAGAGATGCAAAGACACCATTTTGGGATTTTAGATTTTATTTTTATTTAATATTGAACTTATAAAATGCTTCGCATGTTATGATTTTAGTCCATGAAAATTTTGTTATGAAATTATAAGCATATAACGGAAGTCGCCGGTGTGGAGTATTAAATGCACTTAATATTTTTCTAACAAGTCTATATTAACTCGATAATTGGAACCGCCCCTTCTGGTAGTCGACTTCCCAGCTCTGGATCACAGATTCACAGCTCTTGACTCCCTTTCTTTTCCAGATTCCGAATTTGGAAAGAAGCATGGGTTTCCTCAGAAATGGTGCGCTCTTCTCATTCTGGTCTCTGGTTCTGTCTCTTTTCTTAGCTCTTATTGTCAAAATGCTGCACAAATTCTGGTGGAGACCAATTCAAATACAAAGAAAAATGGCTTCTCAAGGTATCAAAGGTCCAGCTTACCGGTTCTTCTATGGAAGCACCAAAGAGATGCTTCAAATGAAGAGGGAAGCCACAAGCAGACCCATGAGCCTTTCTCATGATATTTTCCCTTATGTCCAGCCCCACTTCCACAAGTGGACTCAAACTTATGGTAATTTATAGTCTTGAAGTTGACTCCATTCGTTGGCGTTTATGATCACGACATATTGTCTGTGAAGTACTTTCCCACCAGGCATTTTCTGAGATGTGCCGTGATATCAATGTATACTAAGTTAATTTGTCTTTTGGATTAGGGGGATTTTGATTTGATTTCTTATTGAGAACGGGAAATTTTTGTTTTTTTTTTTTGACTCTTCACTCTTGGTTACTTACAAAATTTCGAAAATGTCGCAGGGAAGAATTTCTTGGTGTGGCATGGCCCTCAAGCTTTTCTAGTTATCTCGGATCTGGACATGGTTAAAAAGGTACTCAATGATAAAGACAACACGTTTTCGAAAATTTTCCTCCAAGATCTAGTGAAGAAGATTGTAGGTGATGGACTGGTGACGTCTGAAGGCGAACAATTGGCAAAACACCGAAAGCTGGCAAATCTCGCTTTTCACGGGCAAAGTCTGAAGGTAAATTTGAAACATTATTTGTACTCTAGCCATGAGAACCTTGCTTCCAAAACTAACATAGTAGGAATTAGAAATAGGGGTTAGCATGGTTCTAGGTTTTACCTGGAACCTAAGAACCGAATCGGTGGGAACATATTAGGTTTCAAGTTCCATCATATACTGGGTAATATTTTTGTGGGTGGTAATGGACATGAGAGTGCTTTCCATTTGATTCACAGAGTATGGTTCCAGCGATGGTGGACTGTGCTCATATGATGATCCAAAGATGGAGTGATCGAGAATGCCTGGAGATCAATGTTTATGAAGAATTTAAACTTTGCACATCGGATGCAATATCGAAAACTGCATTTGGGAGCAGCTACGTTGAAGGCAAAACTGTCTTTGAGAACGGGGTCAAGTTGGGATTGACGCTGGCAAGAGCTTCTTCACAAATAAGATTACCGGGAATCAGGTAACTAATTTTTACAACATGGAAGCTAGTAGAAACAATCAGAAGGGACTTCCAATGATTTTCATCCTATGTGTCGAAAATATATCTCGAGTTTGTGCATGAACATGAAACTTTCCCAATTTGAATAAGTTTTCTAGTTAGAGTTGGTTTCCTAGTTAAATGTTTTCCTAGTATGAATATGTTTACACAAGATTTTGTGTAATTCCTTTACAAGATTGAAAAATTATTTTGTAAAGAATTGTGGGACTAAACACTATATGAGTGGAGCCAAGAAACACTGAAAGTTTTTAAGTAACTTGAGTATAGTTGTAATCTTTATTGTATCGCTTGATCTAGACTACAATTCTTTGCAGCTCTCTTCATGGACAGAGGTTGCATTTATCAAACCACATAAATTTGGTGTTCGATTTAATTATTCTATCTATTTAATTGTTTGATCATTTATTTTCTGTGACACTATGAAACGAAGTCATTATTTCTATGTGGGTCTGCTTTTTGGTTTTTCGGACTTTTACAACAGATAGGATGCAATATATACAACACCGCCTGGAGTTCTTATATATCATAGTTTGTTTTGCAGATGAACAAAATACTTGGGTTTTGTAATACTTGCTTATGCGGCTTCTTGTTGTTACAGCAAGCTCTGGAAACCGACTTATGAGATTGAGGCAGAGAAACTTGAGAAAGGGTTACGAGAAGCAGTGTTAAAGATTATAAAAAGAAGACAACAGAAGATAAATTCCGGAGAGTTGGAGAGCTATGGGAATGATTTCCTAGGGTTACTGTTAAAGGCTATGCACGATGTGGATGAGAACAAGAAAATCACATTCGATAATGTAATTGCTGAGTGCAAGACGTTCTATTCTGCTGGATATGAAACCTTAAGCTCCTTACTTGCATGGACAGTCTTCCTCCTCGCAATTCACACTGATTGGCAACGGGAAGCAAGAAAGGAAGTCCTCAATGTACTTGGAGATCGAGATCCTGATTTCGATGGAATTACGAATCTCAAGAAGGTAAGAGAAGGTGATTGTAAAAGAATTTCCATTGAAACGGAGCTAAGAATATCTATTTCCGAAAGCTGTCTGGTAATGCTTGGAATGCAACTACTTCCGCGTCTGTGTCCAAATTGCTCTACAGCAAAGAACAGCACAAGCTTCTTTATCTTCTTGGTTTTTTGAAGCATTTTCAATTATTCTTTTCCTCATGAATGACTCTGGCACTTGCGTGGGTGCAGATGGGCATGATCATAAACGAATCTCTCCGCTTATATCCTCCAGGAGTTGGTGTCACTAGAAAAGTAACTAGGCAAGCAAAACTCGGCGATCTCATTCTTCCAGCAGGTATAATGGTACACATACCAATCCTAAAGATTCACCACGACCCTCAAATTTGGGGAGATGATGCACATCTTTTCAAGCCAGAGAGATTCTCAGAAGGAGTTGCTAAGGCTACAAACAACAATCCTGTGATGTTCCTTCCCTTCGGCCTTGGAACCAGAAATTGCGTTGGCCTGAATTTCGCGACAGTCGAAGCAAAAATTGTCCTCGCTATGATTCTGCAGCGCTACAGTTTCACTCTCTCCCCTGCTTATGTCCACTCCCCAGTCGAACGTCACATTTCTAGCCCTCAATATGGAGTTCAGGTTATCCTCAATGCAGCATAGTGAGAACTGTGGAGATGTATTTGTGTAAGTGGTCCAAAAAAGAGGATGCATACGTGTATCCTTCTGCTGTTTTCAGACTTAATCAGAACTGGGACCATCTGCTGTTTTCAGACTTCATGTGCCCTTAGTAGCAAACTGTTTAAGAACTGTTGGAGCTGTATCTCAGTGCTGCTGCTGATGTTCTGTCGTTTTTTTATTATTCAGTCAAGTTTATTTGTTAGGCAGTTGGTTTGTTAGCTATTTTTTAAACCAGATAAAGTACCATAAAGAGAGAATCACAATGAAGGCCAAGGGAAATTCTTGCCTGTATGCTACTATCTCACCCCTTATTTTCACAAGGATCATGAGATGTGATTCTACAAAGGCAATATGGGATTTCTTGAAGGATGAACACGAGGGAGATGAGAAGATAAGGAGCATGAAGGTGCTGAATCTCTTGAGGGAGTTTGAGAGACAACAGATGAAGGATTCAGAGTGAGTGAAGGAATATTCTGAAAGGCTGGTTTAGAAGATCTTGGTGTCTCTTCTAGAGAAGTTTGAAGCCACCATAGCTTCTCTAGAAAATACAAGAGACTTATCTGACATAAAGCTTGCAGAATTGTTAAATGCCTTGCAGGCACAGGAGCATAGAAAACTGATGAGAAGAGAAGAGCCTATAGAGGGTGCACTGGAAGCTAAAGTACTCCGAGTTTGCAGCAAAAGAAGGAAGTTCTAGTGAGTCTGGCAAATGGAAGAAGAACAAGAAGCCTTGTTAACACTGTGGTGGAACTAATCATTAGTCCTTTAGATGCTGGAGGAAGCATGATGCTAAGTGTAGAAGATGTCACAAGGTTGGTCACATGGAAGTGATATGCAAAGAGAACAATCACCAACAAGCAGGAGAAGCACATATAGCAGTGAATGAGACTGAGGAAGAACACTTGTTTGTAGCTTTTTATTCTAGCTCTTCTGTTGAGAATGATGCATGGCTGGTGGATAGTGGCTGTACCAATCATATGATTGGCAATTTGAAGCTGTTTAGGAGTTTAGACAGGCCAATCAGGTCTAGAGTCAGAATTGACAATGGACAGTATATCGAAGTGCAAGGGAAGGGTACAGTGGCTATTGAAGGAAATCAGGAGGTGAAACTGATCAATGATGTTCTCTTTGTGCCAAAAGTTGACTAGAATCTATTGAGTGTTGGTCAATTAGTTGAGAAGGGCTATAAAGGTGAAGTTTGAAGGGAAGGAATGCCTTATTGATAATGCAGATAGCAAAGAAGTGCTGAGAATGCCAATGAGAGACAAAAGCCTCATGTTCAAGCCACAAGAGATTCAAAAAATGGCTTTAAAGTGCAAAGAAGAAAATGCAGAGCTATGGCATAAAAGGTTTGGGCATGTTCACAGGAAGAGCATGTTGTTTATGCAGAGAAATAGCTTGGCAGATGACTTGCCAAGTTTGGAGGAGGAATTTTCACAGTGTAGAACTTGTCTTCTTGGCAACCAAGCTAGATTTCCTTTCAAAAGAGGAGGCTGGAGAGCATGTGAGAAGCTGCAATTAGTCCACACAGACTTATGTGGACCTATGTCCGAGTCATCTATCATGCCCCGATCCTCGAACACATGCCCATCCCCCACCTAGTGGATTAATAACGACGTCCCAAGACGCATCGCCGACCCTTTTCTTTTTCTTTTTTTTAATACGCATGCATAAGGATATAATAAAAATCCCAGACAATAAAACAATGAGATAGAAAAGTGGGGCCATATTTTTCACAACTGAAAAACCACAACCAAACTTTTATACAAAACAAACCACATAGTATATATTACAATACTATTCACTAAGGGTTGAACTACCACACATCAGTTCCCAACCTAGGGTTTGCAAATAGGATGGGATCTCAGTCCTCATCTGGGTCGTACTTTGGATCCTCCTCTGGATCGTCCTCTTCTTCATATTCTTCTTCTTCTTCTTCTTCTTCTTCTTCTTCTTCTTCTTCTTCAAAATTCACCTCAAGCTCATCCTCAAGTTCCTCCTTTGCAGGTTCTACTTCTGGCCATTCCCACTCCTGATCCTCCTCCGATCCCTCCTCTTGCTCGACTATCTTCCCTTCTTCTTCACTCCAGTTAGCACCCTCAACTGAGTATACTGGTAACTTAGGATCGCCCTTAAGCTTGGGATCCTTGGCATCCATTACCGACCCACCCTTAGGGTCTGCCGTCCCAACCTCGAATGCTGCCTCCAGAACGTATAGAGACACATCACCTTCCGGGATGGGACCTTCTCTTCGCCCATCATGGTAGTGACGATACCATGATCGATACTCGTGGGGCACCAAATCATCTCTACCCACATCGACCCAGACTTTGGACTCTACTAAAACGTACTCCAGTCCTTCCGGGTGAGGGTGTATCGGGAAGTGGTATCCTACTTCGGTGATCTCCTCAAGAATACCAAAATGCATCAAAGGACGAGGAGGTGGAGGTGTTGCCATCTAGGGGCCTGAAATGGTTATACAATAACCATTGAAACAATGTCTCAACGAATTCTACTCCCTAAAACCCGATTAGGAAATCAATACACTATGGGCTGCCTATACACACACGGGTCAAAGAACTTACCTTGGCATCCGATTCCACCGGCATATTAGCACAATTCAAATAGGCACCCAATCATATTATCACGGATCGATATCTCGATCAGTCGACCTAGTCGATTACATGTCACCACGACATTTCCCTCGGTCGGTACAATCAATACTATCTATAAGTCTGACCATAGTCCAAGACTGCTCACTTTAAGCTGATATATAGATAGTATAGCTCGCACTAACCTGATAAAATAGTGTATTGCTCTCGCTAAGCTAACATATCACCCGTAGGCTAATTTAGTACACTAATAATGCTCTCTTTAAGCTAATTATATTGCTCTCGCTAAGCTGATTGGGTATACTGCTCTCACTAAGCTGACATATCGCCCGTGAGCTGATATAGTATACCGGTATACTGCTCTCGCTAAGCTAACATATTGTCCATAGGCTGATATAGTATACCATCTCGATCATTCAATGAATTCCCTCTTTTTATCATTTTTGAAAAATAAATAATTAATTAAATAGTTTCAAAAATTATTAAATAAATGCAATAAATCCAATTTAGGCTCGTAATGCCTAATTGGAAGCTAGAACGGACTCGGAAAAATTCCAAGGTTTGTTCAATAATTAATAACACAAGTCTACTTGCTAACTACATTAAACATTTGCCTAACATGCATTGGTAAGTCTCTAATTTAATTACTCTAATCTAATCTATCCACCTAATTGTACTTAATTAAATCTATACAACCCCTAAGCATCATTAGCCTACTAAGAGGGGTTTAATGAGTTAAACTCACCCGTTTAACAATCCGCTCGGATTGAAATGTCGCGAACGTCACAATGGACGTTTAACTCCAAAGCGGGCCTAGGAACCGAGGCCTATAACCACCTCCAAACGAGCCTACAAGTGGCTGTGAGACCCACTATTCTGCTTACTGGTCGTTGCTAGAAATGGAGAGAAAATAGCTCGATTTAGCGTGGTGAGGCTCGGGAAAGATAGAATAGGCCAAACCGGGCCTAGACGTGAACTCACGGGGGTTAAACGGGCTCGAGACGGCTCCGGATGAGCTACAACACACTTGGAACTATAGCTGGATGGCGAGAAGGAGGTAGCAAGGCGCAGCATGCGTGGGTGGAGGTGGAGGGCGACGGCGGTGCGTGTGTGAGGCGATCCTTGCTCCGACGCGACAGCAAGGCTGCTTCCGGCGATCCTTCTTGCTGCTAGTCGCACAATGGAGAGGGGAGAGGAGGGTTTTGGATAGCAACTAAGCAAGAGGGAAGAGAGAGAAGGAGAAGATAGAGATGAGGGAGAGATGGAGGGCCCTTTGGCCTTGAATTTCCACCAATTTGTCCCCAAAGCCTATCCTTGGCCAAGTAAAATCTCTTGGCCCATATTGAGCCACCAATGCTCACTTTGTAACATTGAAAAGGTCCAAAATGGCTAGGAGGAAGGGGAGCTACGAATTCCATAGCAATTGGTTTCAATTGGACATCAATCCTCTCTTGATTCACTCTCAATTGGCTATCATAAATTCAATCGATCCACCATCGATCATCTTAGCATTTTTCCTTACCCATATAACCCACTTGATTCTCAAATTTGCGATAAAAAACAATCCCTGGCTCTTTCTGCACAAAAACAGTCCTATGTGGACTTTTTCCCATAAAGTCTCGGGTTGCAGAAAAATCTTTGGAGACTGAGTCGACACTCCTAGAATTTATTGTGACATGACAGACTCTTCAATTTCTGAAATCGGACTTGAATTGGCGGTTAATTTCCATTCGACGTGTTTTTAGCGTAACCTAGACTACCGGGTAACTTTCATGCATTTTTAGTGCAATTGACCCATGGTTGATTTTCTTCGAGCCACTATGAACCCACTTGATTCATCAGCAACTCTCGGTTGTCGTGAAAATCTCGAGGATTCAAATATGGACACATGGTCCCAAAACAATAGGAAAATCAGTCTAGTGCCGATCGACGAGAATTTTCCAATTTAGTGGTGTCATCCACGATTAGCCACACATCTCAGTCGAACCGGCCTATCTCTGATTTTGAATCAATTTTATATTGTGTCGTACTAGCCTCTAAAGATGAGCACGGTCGAGAAGTTGATTTCTGGTCGAATTCTCAAGTCTATTTACCTTAAAGTCCTTAATGGCTTCCCCAGGTAGTCTAGTTATCTTGAGAGTGATCAGCTCTGAGAACAACCCTATATGCGCGTCAATGAAATGCCAAATTTATTCGGTAGAAGATAGGACTGAAAATCTAGGATGTCACATCATCTCTCAATGGTAGCAAGTATTTCATCACTTTCACAAATGACATGACTAGGATGAGCTGGATTTATTTTCTACAAGCCAAGTCTAAAGTTGCTGATGTGTTTATGAAGTTCAAAGCCTTAGTTGAGAATCAAAGTGGGAAGAAAATTAAAATGCTCAGGTCTAACAATGGTTTTAAGTATATTGCTCACAAGTTTAAGTTAAACTGTGAGCAAGTAGGCTTTGTGTAGCAGTTCACTGCTCCCTGTTCACCTCAACAGAATGGGGTCAGTGAGAGGAAAAATAGAAGCATTATGGAGATGGCCAGATGTATGATGTAGGAGAAGATGTTACCTAAGAAGTTCTGGGCTGAGGCAGCTAATACTGCAATGTTCCTATTGAACAGATTGCCCACAAAGGCCTTAGAGAGGTCAACACCTTTTGAAGTCTAGTATAGTGTTAGACCTTCTGTAAAGAATTTGAAGGTTTTTGGGTGTTTGTGTTATACTCATGTTCCTCAGGTCAAGAGGGACAAGTTGGATGAAAGAGCTGAGCTTGGAGTCTTCATTAGGTACAATCTCCAATCAAAGGCTTACAGGATTTTTCACCTTATGACAGGGAATGTGACAGTGAGTAGAAATGTTGTTTTTCTAGAGGAAGATGAGTGGAATTGGATAGAAGAAAAGAATGCAAGACAACAGCAATCTGCAAAACAACAACCTGCAACAATTATAGAGGTTGATGAAGTTATGGATGGATTGGAAGATAGTATGGATGATTTTCCAGTAAGAGGCACAAGGTCACTTGCTGAAATCTATGAAAGAAGCAATGTGGCAATGCTTGAACCATCTAACTTTGTGGAAGCGAAGGAGGATTAGAGATGGATTGCAACAATGTAGGAGGAGTTTGCAATGATTCGGAAAAACCACACATGGGAGCTTGTTGACAGACCATCCGATAAGAATGTGATTGTGGTTAAGTGGGTGTTTAGAACAAAACTTAATCCTTATGGTTCTATCAATAAACACAAAGCCAGACTAGTCGTGAAAGGCTATACTCAAATATGGGGAGTAGACTTGTCGTGACCTACCCTCGGGGGGAAGGAACAAGTTTAGGGGTATTGCCTAAAGGACGGACTTAAGGCCCATGATTAGGCATGGGCTCTCCCAAGCCCATACCCCACGTGACATTGGGATATTCTTTAGGAATTTTTGCACAAAATGAGTCGCCACTAGCCTATTGGTGTCGGCTAGAAATCAAGTGAGACATGGGAGTGTACCTCACTTTCTACGCAACTAGAGAATCTAGGATCGGGGACTTGATTACACTAATTGACCAATTAGTGCCCTTTTAATACCTAATTTTGTTCATTTTAGAAGAAAAATATTTTTGTCAGGTAGTTTGCATTAATTTTACACCTATCCAATAACATGTGAGGTGATCATGCGAGTGCGCAATCATTAAAGCAACAATCATAGTTATCAAGATCATAATTGCAATAAAATTAAACACGTGCAATTAAACATAATTATATATGCAAATTAAACAATATACAAGCAAATAAATGCATAATTATACTAAAAGGGCAAGACATGGCAATTCCTAACCAAACCCTACACTTTTTTTAAAATATAAATTTTTTTTAAATAATATTTTTTAAAATTGTTTATTAATTCATTTTTTTATTTTTTTGGAAAATAAAAAATTATTAAAAAAAACCTGGCTGGGCCAGACCGGGTCGAGTCTGATCTAACCCGACCCAGGTTCGGCCCGGTCGGCAAGGATTGGGTCTAGTCAGAGACCGGACCCAGGTTCGGTCCAATTGAGGGGGCCAGGCCGATTGGCCCACCCAAAGAAGACAAGATGGTCGGACCTTTCATTGCTTCAGATTAGGCCCAATCTAGTCTAAGCTTTTTTGTTTACAAAAATGAAGCCCACGAGCCCACAAGCCCAAAAGCCCAGGTGGCCCGATTTACCCAAAAACCCTACCTAAGAAGTGTACCCGGCCTAACTCGCACGACCCAGTTCGTGGTCGAAGCCTTAGGGCTTCTTGGCGACGCTGACGACGGCGGCGATGAGCTTGGTGATGGCAACGATGCAGTGGGTGGTGGCGGTGATGCGGCGGGCGGCGGCAACAACATTGGGGTCTGCAAGGATGGGCATGGGTGCGTTAGGGGTGAGCGGGAGCATCTGGTCGTCGCGGGCGGAGGAGAGCAACGCTCAGGCGTGGTGGTGAGCTGCTGCAAGGCTCGCGGGTTCTGCAGGTGGAGGCGAGGTGGAGCAGAGGCGGAGAGGCGGCGGTCGGCCCGAGATCTGCTGGCGTCGGGGGCAGAGGCGCGGGTTGTTGGTGGAGCGGCGGTGACAAGCAAGCGCATTGGTGCTTAGAGGGCTACAAGCGAGATGGGGCACGACGGTGATTGGCGAAGACGCTGCTCGAGGCAGCAACGGAGGTGCGGGCCGATGCGAGGCTCGTTCGGCGATAGAGGCTGCGCGGTGAGGCATGGTGTTCGAGACGGCGATGAAATCGAGCCGCTGTGGCGGCAGTGACTACGGGTGGAAGTGCGGTGGCTGGTGCGAGGCGGTGGTGGTCGACGTGGACGGGCAGGCAATAGGAACGGTGACGGCGGTGCTGCCGGCGTCGGGGAGGAGGGCGACGGCGTCTCAGACGGTGTCGGGCGAGCAGCGTTGCCGCCACCGCCTTCTCTTCAAGCTCTCTCTTCTTCTTTGTGGTTTTTTTCTGTGTGTTTTTCTCTGCGTGTTTTTCTCTCCCCTATGTTCTTCTTTTTAAGGTTTCCTCACGCGCAAAAATGGAGGAGGGAGAAGGTGGCATGGGCCAAGCTAAGGCGAGATCCGGCCTGGCCCCTTCCATGTTTTCTTTTTTCCTTTTCTTTTTTTTGTTGTTTTGTTATTTTGTTTTTGTTTTTGTTTTTGGTTTTGGTTTTGGTTTTGGTTTTGTTTTTGGTTTTTTTTGTTTTTGTTTTTGTTTATGTTTTTAGTGACTAATTCCTAATTTTGTACATGATTAAGTCCTAAATAAAATTGTAAAATTTAGTTGTCAACAACTGCCCCTCTTTGAATGGGAGCTAGAAGAGGTTCAATTCAAAGACAAAAGACACCTAAATTATTTTGGCGATAGAAGCGCCTCTTGTCAATAAGAGGAAGAAAAACTCCGGGCTACAAAAGCACACCGTGTCATAGGATGAAGGACTCCGGGCTACAAAGTTCTCCATGTCATAGGAAGATTGACTCTGGGCTATAGAGCTCTCCGAGCCACAAAAGCTCTCCGGGCTACAAAGCTCTCTGGGCTACAAAAGCATGCCAGGCTACAAAGCTCTCCATGTCATAAGAAGAAGAAAATACCCCGGGCTACAAAGCTCTCCAGGCTACAAAAGCACGTCGGGCTACAAAGCTCTCCAAGTCATAAGAAGAAGAAAAGACTCCGGGTTACAAAGCTCTCCGGGCTACAAAGCTCTCAGTGTCATAGGAAGAAGAAAAGACCTTGGGCTACAAAGCTCTCCGGGCTACAAAAGCATGCCGGGCTACAAAGCTCTCCGTGTTATAAGAATAAGAAAAGACCCCGGGCTACAGAAGCACGTCGTGTCATAAGAAGAAAGACCCCAGGTTACAAAAGCATGCCATGTCATAAGAAGAAAGACCCCGGGCTACAAAAGCACACCGTGTCATAAGAAGAATGAGAAATGAAGTCACACCGTGTAACAACGAATTTCGACCAGGCTGAAAATGCATGATTTGAGGGAAACCAATGAACCTTTGTAGATGACATGGTTTAAGGTTGACCATGAACCTTTTGAAAAATTGCAGTTTAAAAATAGACTCATTAACATTTTAAAAGCGTGGTTTAAGGATAGACCCATGAACCGTATGGTTTAAGGATGGACCCACAAACCCTGTGGTTTAGATTAGAAAAAGGGTCTCACTTTGTAAAAATGGGTTTCGACTGGAAAATGATGGTCTCACCGTGTACGAACGGGTTTCGACTGAGAGGAATGTCTCACCGTGTACAAACGGGTTTCGACCAGGTATGATAGTCTCACAATGTACAAACGGGTTTCAACTAAGAGAAATGTCTCACCGTGTACAAACGGGTTTCGACCGGATGCGAACAAGCGTGGTTTACGAATGAACCCACAAGCTGTGTGGTTTAGGAAAAGCCACCAATCCCGTGGTTTTAAGGATAAACCCATCAACCTTGGAAATTGCATGGTTTAAGGCTAACCATGAGCCTTTTGAAATGGAATGGTTTAAGGCTGACCATGAACCTTGTGGTTTAAGGATAGACTCACCAACCTTGTGGTTTAAGGATAGACCCACGAACCTTGTGGTTTAAGGATAGACCCACGAACCGTGTGGTTCAAAGATTGACCCACAACCCATGTGGTTTAAGGATAGACCCACCAACCTTGTGGTTTAAGGATAGACCCAGGAACCTTATGGTTTAAGGATAGACCCACGAACCGTGTGGTTTAAGGATTGACCCACGAACCGTGTGGTTTAATGATTGACCCACGAACCATGTGGTTTAAGGATAAACCACGAACCTTTGGAGATGGCATGGTTTAAGGCTAACCATGAACCTTCGGAAACAACATGGTTTGAGGCTGGCCATGAACCTTTGGAGATAACCTAGTTTAAGGATAACCAAGAAACTTTGGTTTTTAGGGAAGCACCCGCTAACCCGTTGAAAATTGCATAGCTTCACTAAGGAATTCTGTCAAACTCAACTTGAGAAAATGTCATTAGAGACGTCATCAAGAGACGTATTGGCAATATTATAGCATTAATTGAACAAGCTAATCAAGCTAAGTCCAACCGCTTTAGAAAAACATTCAATGTCAATCGGCATCATGTGACGCAAAACTGTCATCTTGCTCAGGGATATATCATTAATCATCAAATTCTCTAGGAGTCAAGTTCTTATCAAAACAGTTACGACTCGTGAAAAATACTCATTAAGCATGCCAAACTAGAGCTTCTTAGTCAGAAATGATTTCTCACTCACTCTCGATAAAATGGCTGCTTGATCTCATCTATTCACGGGGAAGTAACTGATTGCTAAGGGTATCTCACATAACCCATGTCAAAGGCTTTCAAAAACATTCACGATGAGCACAATCTGATCGATCAAAAATGTCTTTTGAAAGGACCGCAATATAGGCTCGGTTACGGCTTACACAAAGGAATTATTGCTTTAAGGCCAGTAAAGGAACATTTGTTGCTATCTTCATCAGATTTACAAGTCGAGAACTTGGAAGATAAGACAAGATAGAATTACTTCCACTCCTTCAAATAGTAGCTTCTTGGTGGCATTCTCATTTTCACTCAAACCATCCCAATCAGAAGAGACTTCGGAAGAGGGTTGTAATGTTGGCTCAAGAGAGGCTTGAAAGGCTTAAACTTTTCAAGAGGGTTTTTAAGAGTTGGTGATCATCATGTTATCGTGACCAGGTCACTCGATCTTTTGAAAGCATTTAGCTTTTGAAACATTATACATCTCAAAAGTCCATTGACTAATCATTTCTGCATGGGAGCTTTGCTCTTTTCTCTAATTTCCTTTGCACTTGCGATGATTTCCCTTTTATGCAGGCACTTGGACTTTGATAAAAAAAAAAATTACATGAGATGCAGCCTTTTGGCTATTTTTCTTGATGGGCATGGGCTTTGCTTTTACCAGGCACATTGCTTTTTCATGCCCCTTAGTTTGTCGAGCTTTTTGCTCTTTGAACTTTTGTAGCTCTTATGACTTTCGAGATACTTTTCACATTTTCTCATAAATGTCAATTGTATTGGGTCAATTCTTATGCCTTGCCCTAATGAAGGGAGATGATCACCGCTCAGGGTTCAAAAATGGATAATCAGGCCCAAGTTGGTTAAAGCAATGGGTATCGGTGTTTGGGTAGAGAAGGAAATGCTCTTCTTCACCTTGGGATGAGTCAAGCTCTAATGAGAATTCGTCTGAAGCTATCACTAGAAGGTTGATGCAAGTGAAAGTAATAGAATCTTTCTTGATCTTTCGCTCTACAACATGACCGTAACCTCCTATGCTACCCCAAAGAAGGGTCGTTCTCGACAGGGGTACTTTGAAGGATCATCTTTTCTTTTCTTTTTTGGTGCAAAGGGGTAGCAAGAGATTAGTGCGACTCTTGGGATTGATGAAGGAAACGCCTTTATCATTTCAATCTTTGTGCTCAATGCGAATGAATCATTCGTCCTAAGAGAAGGTTGCTTTTCACTCAACTCTCAAAAGTGTTTGAAGGACGTGTTTAGAAATGGCTTACATTTCTTCATCCTAAGCACTTCTTATTTGTCATGGTTAATGTTTTACCTTTCACTCTACCAAGGTCATCTAAGTAGATTAATCTCCATAGAGAATTTTGATTCAAAATGAATAACCCACAAAACAAGAAAACAATTTTAAGATAAAAATGATGCTAAAAAAGTTTGAAATTTTTTTTTTTCAATTTTTCATTTTTGTGCTTGTCTCTAGGAAAGCGCAAAGGTTCTTTTTGTAATGGAAATTCTCCTTTTTTCTTTTCTTTTTTTACTATAAAAAATTGAGAAGAAGGGTACTTACCTGTGGTATGGTGACTCGGTAACCCTATAAAGAATGTGAAAGAATATTTTATTGCAAAAATCTTTAGGGATTGAAATGTTGGAAACAATACATTATTACCTTTCATTCACTTTCATCCTTTAGGCGCTAACATTTCTTGGATTCACCTTCGTGGATATTTGGTAACTCGACAATACCCTTCCCTTGCATTCGCCTTTAAGTGTTTGATGTTTTCCTGGTTCCTTGGTAGAAGGCGCCGCTTCTACGATCAAGGTGCAACTTTTTTTTTTATTTGTCACCCTGTAAGAAGGGGAGACGAAACGAGTTATCTCCATTCTTAGTTAGGTTCAGCTAAGGAACGATACATCCTTCTTGATAAATTTGACAATGTTGTTCCAACACACTTCATTGGTGGGGAGATGAGAGATTTTTTTAAAATCAAATGTTGCTCTCCTATTCTTTATTTGAAAAACCTTTGTTCTGTTCGAATCCGTCCTATATATATATATAAGGACATGTCATTTTTTATGCTGAAGAGAATCAAGTTTAGGAACGAGATACATCCTTTTCAAAGTCAGGCGATCAACATCCCAAGGTATCTCTCATGGAGGAAGGGATGATATTGCCCTTTTGTTTCATCATTTGAATATTTCTATCTAGGATGAACATGACTCAATAATGCTCCATTGCATTTGTTAGAACGTTACAAAACTTGGTACTCTTGATGTCTCCTTGACAATGAAAAGAAAGTCATGTTAGAAACAGTATCAGAAACGGGTAATTAGAATCGATACAGTTTACTTTGCCTTTGAATTCGCCCTTTTGGATGTTTGGCAACTCCCTTCATTTGTCTTGTCATGCAAAGTGAACGAGATCGATGGGTTATTTTGGCACCTAAGACATTTGCGTCATTTCCTCAACTTCCTAAAACGAAATTCAACTTCGTTCCGCCTCTATGGAAGATTGGCGCTGACGGTGCCTCGACACATGCTTACTCCTCAAGTTCCATGAGCCTACAATTTTATCTTTTAGAAGGGCCAATGCCGATCTCAAATAAACTCCTCATTCTACCCAAGAAAGCGACCATGCGAAGAGAGGGCCTTAAGCAAAGCTTTCTTAAAATTCATTTTCAAAACATTTCGAAGGTAGATGTAAAGATTCGTTTAAAACACTTCTGAGTTTTTCTTCTTTTTTGTTTTTCTTTTTTGGATGATTTTCACAAAATTGAATTCCATCATAAAAAAAATATGAGTCGCATGATTTACAAAAGTATCAATTGGATTTGCAATCAAAACCCAAAATGGAAAACAAGATTCTTAACAAGAATAAAGACAATGATAAAATACAAGAAACTCTTGCACAGAAGAAAGTAAAAAAACAACTCTTGTCCTAGCTCTAGAATTCACTTCTTTGTATGGTCAAGCACTAGAATGTCAAGGAGCATCACGCATGACCTACAAAAAAGACAACGATGTTAGTATGTGAATGAAAAATTGATCTTTCAATGATGTCACTTCTTACAACAAAATCGAGGCGACGGTACATGCCCCATAGTCCTCATTATGGGATTTTGGTATTTCACCAAGATTTGTCGTAAGAGAATGGGCATCATTTTAAGATCGATCGAGGGCTATCAATCAAATGTCCACTCTATTCCAAAAGTTTCATATGCAAAAGTGACATTGATTTTTGAAAGAAGTGACTTCTATTTTGAGGAATTTGTACACCAAATATGATTTGCATTTCAGTCCCAAAATGTGAGAATGAGAGAATTTGATTAAAAATGCAATTTCAATTTTTGTGCCCCAATATAAAATCACAACTTGAAAGTTTTTTTTTTTTTTAATGATTTTGAGCCCATAACTATAAATTTAAACAAAACCATGTGTTCAACAGGGTCAAATCAAAGTGTTTAGAACTTGCATTCAATGTTCACTTATCAAAAGTGATTGCCGATTTTTTCAATTATAAGCTTACAGCACTGAGGGCAATCGATTCTTGTTCGCAAATTTTAAGATGGAAGTTCAATACAAAATGAGCAAATAAAAAGGAAAATAATACTCACAATAGGTGCCGACCTTTGTCTCTGTTTTTTTTTTTCAACTACATAGACATGCACATGGGATGTGATTCGATTTCTACTCTATACGGCTCAAAATGAAGCCATGGGATCACAGGACTAAACCAACAAGCTCGCGGCTAGGTCGTGTTACCCATGACTTCGGCTTCATCAAAGAATCGACCCACGTCGCATGCTCGCAGACCAGGGTGGGGATCTCTGGCATCAAGAAAGAAATTTCGGGGTTGAGATGGGCGACTCGTACTACATGCGTGCAGTCGGAGTGGTATCCACCTCAACACCATCCTAAGTGATCCTATGTGGCCAAGGTTCGACGGCTGGTTATGTATGCTATGGTGTAGTGCAATGCAGAGGATACATGCACAACAATTTATAGGCAAACAACACTCTATACATAAAAAATAAACCATTTATTCCTACACCTCCCTACAAGACAAAGGTGAGCAAACACTTTCCCTTATACCTCCCATTCTGCAAAAACATTTAACACCTTTAATGTTAGGGTGTACCTAGAATCCTTGTTGCCAAACAAAAAAATTTTTGAACAAGATTAATTTCGACCTAAGTCATCTAAGGTCTAAAACCAGTCCCGAGTGGAGTCGCCAAGCTGTCGCGACCTACCCTCGGGGGGAGGGAACAAGTTTAGGGGTATTGCCTAAAGGACGGACCGAAGGCCCATGATTAAGCGTGAGCTCTCCCAAGCCCATACCCCATGTGACATTGGGATATTCTTTATGAATTTTTGCACAAAAGGAGTCGCCACTAACCTATTGAGATCGACTAGAAACCAAGTGAGACATGGGAGTGTACCTCACTTTCTATACAACCAGCGAATCTAGGGTCGGGAACTTGATTACATTAATTGACCAATTAATGCCCTTTCAGTACCTAATCTTGTTCATTTTAGAAGAAAATATTTTTGTCAGGCAGTTTGGATAAATTTTACATCTATCCACTAACATGTGAGGTGATCATGCGAGTGCGCAATCATTAAAGCAACAACCATAGCTATCAAGATCCTAATTGCAGTAAAATTAAACACGTGCAATTAAAAATAATTAGATATGCAAATTGAACTATATATGAGCAAATAAATGCCTAATTACACTGAAAACGCAAGACATGGCAATTCCTAACCAAACCCTACACTTTTTAAATTTCAAAATTTTTTTAATTTTTCTTTAATTTTTTTTTTTTTTATTTTTTTTTTTTTTTATTTTTTTTTATTTTTTTTTTTTTTTTTATTTTTTAATAAAATGATATATATTTTAATTTTTTTAATAATTTTTTTTTTTTGAAAAGAAAAAATTATTTAAAAAAAAAACCCGGCTAGGTCGGACCGGGTCGGGTCTGATCTGACCCGACCCAGGTTTGGCCCGGTCGACACGGATCAGGTCCGATCAGAGACCAGACCCAGGTTCGGTCCAATTGGGGGGCCCGGGCTGATCGGCCCGCCCGACCAGATGGTCGGATCTTTCATTCGTTCGATTGAGCCCAACCAACGGGCCCAATTTGGTATAAGCTTTTTTGTTTAAAAAAATGAAGCCCACAAGCCCATGAGCCCACAAGCCCAAAAGCCCAGGTGGCCCGAATTACCCAAAAATCGTACCCGAGAAGTGTACCCGACTCGACTCACGCAACCTGGTTCGTGGCCGAAGCCTTAGGGTTTCTTGGCGCGCTAACGACAATGGTGAAGGGCTTGACGGCGGCAGCGACGCAGCGGATGGCAGCGGCAACACAGCGGGCGGCGGCAACAACGTCAGGGTCTACAAGGATGGGTGGCAGTGCGTTGAGGGCGAACGGGAGCATCTAGTCATCGCAGGCGAAGGAGGGCAGCGCTTAGGCACGGTGGCGAGCTGCTGCAAGGCTCGCAGGTTCTGCAGGTGGAGGCGTGGCGGAGCAGAGGCGGAGACATGGTGGTCGACCCAAGATCTGCTGATGTCGGGGGCAGAGGCGCGGGTTGCTGGTGAAGCAGCGGTGATAGGCGAGCACGTCGGCGCTCGAAGGGCTGCAAGCGAGACGGGACACAGCGTTGACTAGCGGAGACGCTGCCCGGGGCAGCAGCGAAGGCGCGGGCTGGTGCGAGGCTTGCTCGGTGGTGGAGGCTGCATGGCAAGGCACGGTGTTTGGAGACGGCGACGAAATCGAGCCACTATGGTGGCGACAACGACAGGTGGAAGTGCGGTGGCCGATGCGAGGCAGTGGTGGCCGACATGGATGGGCAGGCAGCAGGAACGGCGATGGCGGCACAATCTCTCTTTTCTTCTCTATGGTTTTTTTTTTTTTTGTGTTTTTCTCTCCCTTGTGTTCTTCTTTTTAGGGTTTCCTCATGTGCGAAAATGGAGGAGGGAGAAGGCGGCATGGGCCGAGCCAAGGCGAGATCCGGCCTGGCCCCTTCTACGTTTTCTTTTTTCTTTTTCTTTTTTTGTTGTTTTGTTGTTTTTGTTTTTGTTTCTTTTCTTTTCGTTTCTTTTCCTTTTTTTTCTTGTTGTTCTTTTTTCTGTTTTTGTTTTTAGTGACTAATTCCTAATTTTGTACACAATTAAGTCCTAAATAAAATTGTAAAATTTAGGTGTCAACAAGACTATTCTGAAACATTTGCTCTTGTTGCAAGGCTTGATACAATCATGCTACAATTAGCTATTGCAATAGAGAAGGGGTGGCCTGCATTTTAGTTAGATGTCAAGTCTACATTTCTAAATGGAGAGCTCGAGGAGGAGATTTTTGTTGAACAACCAAAAGACCTCAGTTTCAAAGGGCAAGAAGAGAAGGTATGCAGATTGAGGAAAGCTCTATATGTACTGAAGTAGGCTCCAAGAGCTTGGTATGAGAACATAGACCAATATTTGCAAGATTTTGGCTTTGTAAGAAGCTTGAGTGAGTTCACTCTTTATGTCAAGAGGGTGAATCACAGTGTTGTAATTTTGTCACTCTACGTAGATGATTTATTGGTGATAGGGAATGATGTGGAACTGATAGAGAGGGTGAAGCAAGGTCTCTTTGCAGGTTTTGAGATGTCAGACTTGGGAAATATGGCTTATTTCCTAGGTTTGGAAGTCAAACAAGCTTCACATGAGATCTTCATCTACCAGAAAAAATACATGAAGGAAATTCTAAAGAAGTTTCAGATGGAAGATTGTAGAAGTGTAAGCACTCTTATGGCTGCTAAGGAGAACCTACAGAAGATGTCATGCCCCAAACCTCGAGCACGCGCGCATCCCTCGGTGGTCGATAGAATTGTGACGTTCCCAGGACGCGTCGTCGACCCATTCGTTTTATGCACATGCAGAAGCGAACCAATAACTCCAGACAACAAACAAACATGTGATAAAAAAGCAGGACAACTAATTAACACAAAACATACTTTATAAACAACCCAAGTTTATATACAGTCAAGCCAAACCTAAGGTTTATGTACAGGAGTCTAGATCAAAAAGAGTTACTAAGCCACCTAAGCTTCGGGCTCTCCAGTCATGGGTTCCGAGTCCTCCACGACACCATCAAGAGTGTCGATATCCATAGGGTGCCCTATTTCCCACTGCCCGGTCCCGACGAGAGGCCCATCAAAACCCTGTATGGGACCCTCCCGAGCCCTGTTAGGAAAGTTAATGAACCACGCTCTGAAGCAATAAGGTACCAACTAAGGTAGACCTTCTTCGACCCAGACCATGGACTCAACCAACTCACGGGTCAGGTTGGTCCCGGGAATAGGGAAATAAGAGTGCTGAAAGTCCATTACCTGCAAGACCCCATAACGTACATGACGTACCTCCATCTAAGGACCTAAAAATTTTAAACCATGATGGGGTGAGACAAAGTCTCAGCAAGTCTACACCCTAAACCCCGATTAGAATGAAAATTCACCTAGAGGCAACCTAAACAAGCACCATATAAGACTCGCCTCGCCTTAGCACCTCCCTGCACATGAGTACAGCTCATATAACATATACAAACACAGCAAGCATAAATCATTAATTGGAACACCTCATCACATATATCAATCAATCACAGGGTTCCTGATTATAAGACCAAATCGTTATGACACATCTCATTCCGTGCTACACAATTTTGTCCCATAATCAGGTGCGGTTATTTCACTCATTCAAGCGTTCCAATTAATTATGACTCGACGGCTATGGCAAACTCAACAGTCGGCGATCATCTGGCATAACCAAGCGTTGTCCCACTTCGTCGAGCACGGCATCGTTTACATCTAGACGGCATTCCCGAATGAGCATCAGCCCAGCCTCCACTGCGACCGGCATCCGTTGATGTGGGGCATTCTCGAAGGAGCATCATTTGGCGTAAACGCATCATGACGGCTTCTGATAGTGATCACACACACATCCAATCTTGGGCAAGGACATCATGCTTTGCACTCAAATGTCTCAATTTCAAATAATGTACTTAGCATATTTTCTTCATATTAAAAACACTGGGTAAAATAATTGTGCGATATCCTCTTATTTTAAAATTCCATGATTTTATATAGTACTTAAAACATTTTCAGCATAAAAAACCGACACCCGGTATTTTTCTAATTAAATACCAAAAATTCATATTTTTGAAATAATAATTAAAAATCATCAGTGAGCACTCCATTGCATAAATTAACAATCAATTGCACAAACCAATACAACCATGACAATCAGCGTAAAATTCTGACAACCGGCTATCCCGGTATAATTTACGCTAATTAATAAATAATTAAATAAATTGCAAATTATTTATATTAAACACTAATCTAACTACCTAATTGGACTAATTAAATTAATCTACCTAGGCTAGCTACATTTCATCCAACTAAATTAACTAATTAACCTAACTAACTCCCTAATTAAATTAATCTAACCACCTAATCATCTAACTAAACTAACTATCTAATTAATTACACTAATAAACTAACCTTAATCCTAATTAGGGCTAACTAAACCACTAATTAGCCTAACTAAACCACCCTTAAGTGCAATTAGCCCCCTAATTAGAGTTTAGGACGTTAACTCACTGGTTTAGTGAGATAACGGGTACTCGGCGATGATGGTGCGACAGCAACCAAGACCCAGGCCTACAACGACACCAAAAGAGGCTTGGAAGGGGCTAAAAACGACCAACTAAGCTCATTGCTTTCTACTAAGAATCGGTTCTGTGGTTGGCTGGAAAGGCTGGTTGAGGGGCTCGGTTGAGCTGGACACGATGGGGGAACGGTAGGTTGGACAAGCTGGATGGAGGTAGGCAGTTGGAGCGGAGCTGGATGGGTGGAGGCTGGTCGACGGTCGTCTTGGGGTTGGTGGGACATGCAGGTGGCAGCGACGGGGACCGACGAGACTAGAGGCGAGCTGGATGGCTCGAACGCGAGGCTGGGCTCGATTCAACGGCTTGCGGGGTTGGTGGCTGTGCTGGCTTGGTCCTAGGTGTTTGCAGCTTCAACAATGGAGGAAGCTTTGAGGAAGAAGAAAAAGCTGAAACAGAAGCAGAAGCTAGTCTGCTGGGGTGGTGGTCGAGCAAAAAAGATAAGGGAGGGAGAGAGGGGAGACAAGGGGGGAACATGAAACCTTGGAAGTCCAAGCTTGAGGCAATGAGCTTGCACTACAAATATCTCATGTAATAATCATTTTAGCACCAAAGTCTTCAACCTTAGCTATCCAAGCTTCTCCCACAAGCCAATTACTTCACAAAACTTCACCACATGACTTCAATTTGGTGCCCAAAATCAACCTAGCAGCTACCCCTACGAATTTGGTGGATTTCTCCTTCAATTTCCCACCAAACAACTTCAATTTAATGGCCAAATATGCCATGGTAGTAGCCTAAACCAATTTCCACAATTTCCTTCACCACTCGATCCATCTTGAAGGCTAAAGGTTCCCTTAATTTTGACAATCCGAATTTCTTTCAACTTAATTTGCCAAATTTGATTTTCCGCCAAAATTCCAAGCTCACCAAAAATTCTTCAAAGGATGAGTCGATGTCCTAAAAATAAATTGTGACACACTTGAACTTTCAATTCCTGAAACCGAGTTCAATTTCATGGTTAATTTCAATCGGACGCGATTTTAACGTGACCTAACATACCGAGTAACTTTTAGGGATTTTATTGCATTTAACCCATGGTTAATAATTCTCGATCCACTTTTGTGCATCTTCGACTTAGTGGTGACGTTTGATTGTCGTTAAAATCTTAAGTTTCAATTACGGGCACTAAGTACAGAATCGACAAAAAAATTGGTTTAGTGCCATTCGACGCAAATTTTGCAATCAGGTGAAATCACCTACCATTTAATTACGCACTTCTGTTGAATAGACTTATCTCCGGTCTCTAATCGATTATAATGATGTCACATTGACCCTTGCCGATTAGCACGATCGAACAGTCGATTTCTGATCAAATTCTCAAGTCTGTCGCGTTTATATCCCTTAACGGCTTCACCTAATAGATTAGTTATCTCGTGAGTGATCAGCTCAGAGAAAAATGACCATAGGCGCATCAATGAAAAGCCCAATTCATTTAGTCGAGACATGGTCAAAAATTCAAGATGTCACAGTGTTATAATTCTATCACTCTACATAGATGATTTATTGGTGACAAGGAATGATGTGGAACTAATAGAGAGGGTGAAGCAAGGTCTCTTTGCAGGTTTTGAGATGTCAGACTTGGGAAAGATGGCTTATTTCCTGGGTCTGGAAGTCAAACAAGCTTCACATGAGATCTTCATCTGCTAGAAAAAATGCATGAAGGAAATTCTGAAGAAGTTTCAGATGGAAGATTGTAGAAGTGTAAGCACTACTATGGCTACTAAGGAGAAGTTGTAGAAGAATGATGGAACAGATGCAGTAGATGCTTCTATGTATAGAAGCTTGATTGGATGTCTCATGTATCTTACAGTAACCAGACCAAATATTCTATTTGTTGTAAGTGTTCTATCTAGGTTCATGAGTAGTCATAGTCAGTTACATTTGGTTGCTACAAAAAGGGTCTTGAGATACCTCAAGGAACATTTTTCCTTGGTGTGAAGTTTACGAAAGGTCAGAAGTTTAAGTTGCAGGGCTTTTCTGATAGTGACTGGGCTTGCTCAGTGGATGACATGAAAAGTACATCTAGGTACTACTTCACTCTTGGTTCTACTTGTTTCTCCTGGTGTTCCAAAAGCAAGAGATTGTAGCCCAATCCACTGTAGAGGCTGAGTCTATAGCAGCTACTGCAACTGCAAATCAAGCTTTGTGGTTGAAGAAGATAATAAAGGATCTGTGGTTGAATTCTGGTGATTGCGTTGAAGTTAATGTGGACAATCAGGCTGCATTAGCAATATCACAGAATCTAGTTTACCATGGCAAAACAAAGCATTTTAAAGTCAAATTCTTCTTTCTACGTGAAGTGCAACAAAGTGGTGAAGTTAAGTTGGTCTATTGCAGATCTGAAGATCAGCTTGCAGACATGTTCACAAAGCCACTTTAGGCTGGAAGATTTGAGCTGTTAAGAGAGAAAATAGGAGTGTACAACAGCAACTGATCCAAGGAGGAGTTTGTTGGAGCTATGTCTCAATGCTGCTGCTGATGTATGTCGTTTTTATATTATTCAGTCAAGTTTATTTGTTAGGCGGTTGGTTTGTTAGCTATTTTCTAGGAAGTGGAACAAGTATGTTTTGCACGTTTGTGTGCGGTTCTGTTTTGCACGTTTGTGTGCAATTCCAAAAGAGGTTCTTATTTAGCTTGAACTTGACAGTTTTTATTAAGGCTGAATGAAGTTTAATGTTCTGTTTTCATCAGTGTATCAAAGAAGTTTGTGAGTATTAGTTGATTATATCAGCAATAACAAGAACTCATATGAAGCCTTCAAAGCAGAAATTTGTTTCTTCACATGAGCGTCACTAATTTAATGATATGCGCAGTGTAAGAAGAAGACTTTTTCTTGTAATTGCAGTAAAAAAGAAATTCCATACAAGTTATCTAGTACCCATTCAAGAACTCATCCATCCAAATCTGCAACTTCGACAAGTTATGCAGGTCTTTGCACACCAATATGTCATTCTTTTAATCAGACTTCCTTAATTGCAGATTTTACACACTAATAGTCCATTACCATGTTAAACATCATCAGAAAATGACCTAACTTAGGCCCACAAGCAATCTGTAATTTAGGAGATTGGCATTTGGTGAGAAAAGCAAACTCTGGGAAAGCCTTCCCCTATTTTAGTCTTACTGCCTTTTGCTTGTCTGGGAGACAAGCAACTAGGAGCTCAAGGCCAAAAATTGAGTAAATGGAAAGAACAAAAAGAGCTCTCTGGGATTTTTTTGGCCAATAAGGAGTTTTTCCCAATGTCTAATTTTATTTTTTTTAAGTTGACAATTTTTTTGTAAAGAATTACCAACTTCGTTTGCCTTGACTAGTAATCCCTCGTCTTTGCAAACTCTTTTGAAATACGACAATCTAAGTTAGCAATCCTCGACACCTTTTGTTCTAAAAATTATGATCATATAAGAAAAATATTTTTCAAATAATTCATTCTTAGCTAAACCAATAGAGCCTAAGTTGTTGACTAATTTTGGAGTGTCAACTCTTATTTGAGTTATTCACCGAGTTCATTTTTTTTTCATTACCAACTTTTCTATGCCTTAAATTTACCAACACTAACTCTCATTACCAATGCTTTGTTTTTTTTTTTTCAATTTATAAACTTTTCTATTGGATTACTTAATAGAAAAAATGTTGGTAGATTGTTAGAAAAAATGTTGGTAGATTGTTAAAAAAAATGTTTGTAATTTTTATATAATCGTTGGCAACTTTAGGGCGTTGGTAAGAAAGATTAATAAAAATTGGTTAGGGATAAAAAAAAAAAGGCTTTTTGAAATTAAAATGAAGAGAAGTTGGTAATTAGAAAAGCAAATATTGATAATGAAGTCAAGTTAGAGTTGGCACCTTAATTGAAAAGAGTTGGCAATCACTCTAATTGAGGTTGATAATTATTGAAAAGTGTGGTAAATTCAATAATTTAGTAAGCAAGACAAATAAAAATGGTAAATCAATATATGCACTGGTAATTTAAGATGTGACGGTATCTCTGGCCAACTTGTGCTCTTGAACAACGGTACCTCAAGTGAACAAATTTTACGGACTATTGACAATTGACATGTTTGTATGGCTATGGTTGTAAGAAGTTGAGAGAGAGGAATTTGAGACAAAGAAATTGTAGAAATTTTCCTCTGTATTCACTGCATTGATTCAATGTACATTGTCCTATTGTTAAAGTACAAAGTGTGTGTCGCGACCCAATTTTTCAGGTTTTGCCACCTAAAACTAGGTTGATGGATTACTAAGCCTTTAAGCTTAGCTCGGGCTCTCCCAAGCCCATACCAAATCGCGACTTAGGGTTTTAACATGCAAAAGATTATTATCTAGGAGTCGCCACTAATCGGTTTAGGGTAGGTCGATTAGACACCTAAGTAAAATAATGGGAGTATTATTTTATTCCTACGAACCAGAGATTTTGGGTACGGGGACTTGATTACACTAGACTATCCTAGTGCCCTTTCGGTACCATTTCTTTTAATTTAAAAAATGTTTTGCAGGCAGCTTGATTTGATTTTAATTTACTTCCTACACATGCGCATACCACCAATTTAACACATCAAGAAAGCAATTAAATAATGCAAAAACATACCTTAAAGCAACGAAAGCATCTGCGTTGTTAGATAAGAAATCATATAGACAATCCTAGATATAATTTCTAATTAACAAGCAATCAATTTTTTTGCTTTCACTTAATTTAATGAAAATCATGACTTATGCAATGCATGTCACTATACTAACATGAAATGATATGGTAACATGACCAAAATTATATGACGTAAATAAACATGCAATTTATACTAAAGCATGAAATGAATTCATTCTAATTCTTTTATATTTTTCATGAAATTAGAAATTAAAGAGATGCAATAATTAAATATGCAATCTAAATTACCTAAATCTAATTACATGTAATGCAATGCAATGACATACAAAATTATTTAAACTAAAATGACATGCCTCATGCAATTTAATATGCGAACTATATGTCACGTGACATTTATTAAATGACTTAGTCTAATGACATGAAAGTTCTAATTAAATGAACTTAATAAAAACTAAATGACGTGCATTTGATGTTTTTGTTTTTTAAAAATGCAATCTATTCTAGATAATGATATTAACTTATGCAAAGACGAATTTTGTATTTTCTTTCATGAAATTCGAATGCATAAATGATCTAATTAGATTAAAAATCTATCTAATTTAAACTAAGGATTTAAGTCATATTAAATCTTAATTTAAACTAAGACATTATCTTAATCTAAGATGCAATTTATCTAAAAAGATGATTTAAATTTAAAATGAAACATGTATTTCTAACTTAACATGCACAATGATTTTTTTGTTTTTCTTTATGCAATTCAAAATTAAAACTAATTCATAACATGTAATTTTATCTAATATGCAATGACGTGCAGAGCATGCCCTAATTCTATATGACATATGTATGATATTTTTTATTTTTAACAAAGTTTGAAATTTAAAATTGCCACGTAATTAAACATGCAAACTTAAATAAAAAAACTAACAACCTAAATGAATGCACCTTTTTTTTTTTATATATTTTTTAAATCTATAATAAAATCTATATTCTAGATATGCAAAATAACAAGAAATATTCTAGAATCAATTGAAATCCTAATTCAAATATCTTTTTGATTTTTCTTGGCGGATTTCTAAAACTAACATTAAATCTAACAAGCAAGATATTCAAACAAATAAAGGATCAAAATAAACGAAAAAAATAACCCGTTATCTCACGAGTCAAATTAACGAATATTTTTAACCCTGAACATTACGACAAAAATCAAAATAATTAAAAATCTAATCCGAAATCTTACGGATCAAATTAATAAATATATTGATTCAACAGTTAATATATCATAAACAAACCCCAAAAATTATCATAATTAAAAAAATGACCCGACGTCTTACGGGTCAAATTAAATAATTACAATAACCTTAGGGACAAATCCTATGGATAATGCTATAGTAATTATAACCTAAAAGTTACCTCACATAGTTTAACTTAAACAATAATAACAAAACTAACTAAAAGTAAAGTAAAATAAAATAAAAGAAATAATAAAAAAAAAAGAAAATGAACAACCTAAGGAAAATAGGGGCAGCACGCTTCGTCGGGGTCCAAGGGGGTCTCTCGGAGGCCAGCGGGCGCGAGACGTCCGGCGGGAATCACAGCGTCGCGAAGAGGCTCGGGCGGTGCGGGATCGAGACGTAGACGGCTGATTTCGGACCGGCATGGGCTCACGGGTGAGGGGATCTCCGGGCGTCGTTTGGCTTTGTGCGGGAGGCGAGCTCGGGTGGTGTGGCGCTACACGGGTGCGGGGGTGGACGGATGCGCGACCTCGCTTCGGGTCTTCGGGTTGGGAGCAATTGCGGCGAGCGGGCTCGTCCGAGGATGCGGCGATTGGCGCGAGGAGGGCCGAGGGCGAGATACGCGGAGGGGGGTGGCTGGCGTCGTGAGGCGTGGGTCGGAGCGGTCAACGGGGCGGATCACGGAGATCTCTGCGGCGTGGATCGCAGCACTGGGCATAAGGTCGCGGGTCGTGGCTTGGGACTCTCGCCGGGAGTGGGTCTCCGCTCGGGCGCGATGCGGGAATCGTCGGGGTGGTTGCCGCGGTGCGAGGGAGGCGGTCTTCGGGTCTCGATCGCCGGGCGGTGGTCGGAGCTGAGGCGCGGCGTGGGACTGCTAGGTATTGCTCGGGCGGAGCGGGGGCGTCGCCCGGGCGGAGGCACGACGGCTGGATCTTCGGCGGCACGGCGGGCGGGCTGGGGGGGGACAGCAAGATCAAGGGGTCGGCGGTTCACGGTGTGGCGGCTTCGGGCGTGAAGGATGGAAAGTTGCAAGCGCCGGCGTCGGGCGGGGGCTTCCGGCGGGGAGAGCTCACGAAGGAGAAGAAAAAGCGCACGTATTTTTCCCTTTTTTTCCTCGGAGCTGCTTTTCACCTTTTACCTTTTTTACTATTTTTTTTCTTCTAATTGCCTTTTCCCACACGAACCTTCTCTTGACTTTTCCTTCTTTTTGGTTTTTCTTTTTCAAAAACCGAGTGAAAAAGTCCCCCCTAAAACGAAGAAGAAGCCACCCATTTATAAGCCCAAAATCAAAATCCAATCTTTTGAAATATTTTATCCACTTTTCAAAATATACGAAGATTTTCCTATAACCTCTTGATCACAAAATTATTTTATTTTCCTCTTATCTCAATCAATATTCTCCTCATGATTTCACATCTATTGATAAAGATAAGATTATAATGCGATTTTCTCAAAATTTTAAAAAAATCATAATAATCATCAAATCTCAATTTTTCACGAGATAATTGATTAAAAATAACAACGGGCTTAGGTTAATTTTCTCCTTTCATGGGCCTAGCCCGACCTGCCAAACTAAAGCTCAAAAATATTAATTTGAAACCCATTCACCACTGGTCCTAAAAAAAAAAAAAACGCAAACGATGTAAATTAAAAAAAAACGCACCTAAAATTAATACTCTGCAAATGAATTATAATGTTTAAAATTAACCCCCTAATGACTAAATGGGCCGCCAAAATTTAGGTGTCAATAGCTGCCCCTCTTTGGAGGTGAGCTCGAAGGGGTTGCATTCAAAGATAAATTGAGACCTAAATTTTGACCATGCACATGCATTGAATGATTTTTTTTTTTTTTTTTTTTTTTGATTTTTTTTAATGCAATGAATCCCATTTTAAATGCAATTTTTATGATGTATGGAAATGCTAATGCAAAATGAACCTACCTGAAATAACTTACCTTCAAGGAGGGTAGAGTAACTCAAGATAGATTGGTGTTACACGTCCAAGACCCGTACCATTCTACGGTCGCCCAGAATAGTAACATGACTTCATAAAGAAAACTGCTTTTCCAAGACCCGTACCATTCTACGGTCTCCTAGTATGACAGAGTTTGGTTGTGTCTAGGACCCGTACCATTCTACGGTCGCCTAAACGGGGATTTACCTTCTAGGACCCGTACATTACTCTACGGTCGCCTGAATAGGGAAATAAAGTTTTGTCTAGGACCCGTACCATTCTACGGTCGCCTAAATGGGGATTTACCTTCCAGGACCCGTACATTACTCTACGGTCGCCTGAATAGGGAAATAAAGTTTTGTCTAGGACCCGTACCATTCTACGGTCGCCTAAACGGGGATTTACCTTCCAGGACCCGTAATTATTACGGTCGCCTAGGGAAATAAAGTTTTGTCTTTACCTCGCCTAAACGGGGTTTACCTTCGGACCCGTTTACTCTACCGTCGCTGAATAGGGAAATAAGTTTTGTCTAGGACTCGTACATTACTCTATGGTCGCCTAAACAAGGGTTTACCTTCCAAGACCCGTACATTACTCTACGGTCGCCTGAATAGGGAAATAAGTTTTGTCTAGGACCCGTACATTACTCTACGGTCGCCTGAATAGGGAAATAAGTTTTGGGGACAGCTCCATCGAGTGTCAGTGTACTCAAAAGTGAAAATACCTATACAATGACAAGTATTTAAAGTATAGATAGAGATATACTTACCTAGTGACATCTCTACTCATTAGGGATATGTCTCCTGTAAAGATGACCCTGGGCTACGAAAGCACGTCAGGATGATATAACAGGACTCTGGGCTACGAAAGCACACCAGGTCAATTTAAAAGGACACCGGGCTACAAAAGGGCTACGAAAGCATGCACAATTTTAAAGGACACCGAGTCAATAAAGAGGGACTCAATAAAGGGGACTACGAAAGCACGCCAGGTCAATTTTAAAAGGACACCGGGCTACAAAAGCACACCGGGTCAATAAAGGACACCGAGGGACTCCGGGTCAATAAAGAGGGACTACGAAAGCACGCCATGTCAATTTTAAAGGACACCGGGCTATGAAAGCACGCCGGGTCAATAAAGATCAATTTTTAAAGGACACCGCACGCCGGGTCAATAAAGAGGGACTATCAATTTTAAAGGACACCGCTACGAAAGCACGCCGGGTCAATAAAGAGGGACTCGGGCTACGTCGCCATGTCAATTTTAAAGGACACAACTGGGTCAATAAAGAGGGACTCGAGAATGATATACTTACTTACCTGATGATATCTTTAATTCTTTGGGATATGTCTTTTGAAACTTAGATATCTTGTGGAGGCTTCTCACCTCTTAGTAGAAATAAATTTTGGAACATTAAGGATGCACCTTGAATGCTCATGATGGTTTTTCATCTCCTCATATCATGAGGCATCTTGAATGTTGGGAGCTCTTGGGTCTTTGAGAAAACATTATCTGTCAGACATGATTAGAGCAAAAATGCATTCACCAAAGAAATAAGCAATTAAGGCTATTCTGGAATGCAAACTTCAAAATCTACCGAAGTTTTTATCAATTCAATCAAGATTCATGCATAATGACTTTTGCATCATCCGAATTTCCACTAGAGAGAATTATCATTCAAGACAATTTTCACTCATGACATGGATTTCTTAAGAATACTAAATGAGAGACTTTCGGTTAGAAAGGACTTTCACTCACTCTCATTTAGAATGGCTATTTTATGAGAATCACTCAATTTCATCATATCGACATGGGTCCGAGTATTCTCGCAAGCGGTACGATCTTACCAATCTGAGAGGTCTTTAACAGGGACTATAATGTGGGCTTGGCTAACGGCTTAACAAATGGACTCTTTGAGTCAAGGCTATTGAATGAACAATCTTGTAATCATTTCTGGGTTTATAAGTCAAGAACCCTGCAAAAATGAGAAAGAAATCATCTTGCTCGCACTTCTTCGAGCGATGCTTATAAACATATGAATTCCTACGTTAATTCAAGTGCCCTAATCTGAAGAGACTTTGTAAGGGACGTAACGTAGGTTGGGTTCATGGGTTGAGAAATGAAAGGATCATTAGGCTCAAAATGTGTGTAAAAGGTGAGAGTTGATGATCATCTTGGCATTGCCACCAGTTTTTTTTTTCACCATCGGGGATTGTCTTCATGAAGTGCCCCATTGATTGTAGAAACTCGACATTTGAGTTCTTTGAGTATTGCTCCATTGGGATTCAATTCTTGCAATTGACAGTCACCTATCTTGACTTTCCTTTTTTCATCTATGGGCATTGGCCTTACTTTCACCAGGCACACTGCTTTTTCATGCCCCTAGTTCTCATGCATTTTTTTCTTTACTTCTTTTTTTATGGGCATCAGCCTTGCTTTTACTAGGCACACTGCTTTTTCATGCCCCTTAGTTCTATTTTGAATTCAATTCTTGCGCATAATGCATGCGTCAAGCAATTCCACTTTAAATGACACTAGAACTTTTCAAGAGTCTTCATCTTTTTGCCTTTTGCCTTGCCCTAGTGTGGGGATTGATCATCAACTGGTTTTGCCTTGCCCTAGTGTGGGGGTTGATCATCAACTGGGTTTAAAAGAAATGAAACTGCAGGCTCAAGTGGGCTATGCAAAGGATATAAATGTATATGATAGAGAAAAAGATGCTCTTCGTCATCCTAAGGCACTTAAATTAACACATGAATTCAATGTAATAGCATAACTTGAAGATTGATGCAAGTGAGAGCAAGAAAATTTCAATTCATTTTCCTTACCTCATGATGCCATTTGATCTCTTAGTTGCCCCGATGTGGGGTGATTCTTAACAGGGGTGATTTGTAAAGAATACCCATAAGTGTATGGGCTTAAAAGGGTTAAGCAATGGATCACTTGTAGTGTTTGAGGATAGAGAAATGAATTGCCTCTCATCATTTCAATTGCCATACCTTTTACGAGAGAACTCTTTACCTTATGGATATGAACCTTCCTACACTCACTTCACAAGTATATGAATATGGGACTGTGTATAGGACAAGGTTTGCCTTTCATCATCCCGACTTGTCTCATTTAGTATGCAAAATCAATTCCACATCATTCATTAAATTAGTCTATCTTGATGTTCTTTAGTGGATTTGGTGGAGAGAGCATGTAAAAGTCACTATGCAAAATCCCTTTTTTTTTTTAAAAGTCCAATAGCTTTAAGCATGAAAAATTGTCAAATTCAAAACAATTTACCACACTAAAAAAAATGTTCTTAAACATTCATGTGGGGGATTATTTCACAATGGGATTGCCTCAGCAGTTGGTATATTTGGATTGTCCCTATCATTTAAGATTGAAAATCCACTTTTGTCCCTGCACAAAAAAAACATGCATTAGTATGATACTATGCAACATCAATTCAAATTTTACATCCATTTTGGCTCGAGTTGAGATTTTATCTTGGTCGAGTCAGTACCAAAATCTGTCATGCCCCCAATTTGTCATCTCTTCCACTAGGGAATGACAGTCGTCTTTACTTGCCCCAAATCTGTTTTTTGCTGCAAGTGCGCTCTAAGCTTGTTGATCACAAGTCAAGTTTATGATCATTGAAACTTGATACGCTATTTTCAGATATCCCTTGTCATAACAAGTGATAGAATTATGCTCTGAGACAAGAAGTATGTGTCGGACAAATAAACAGGTTTAATAATGCCACAAAATTTGAAAAATTTTTTTTTTTTTCAATGAAATGTTTTTTTTGTTTTTGAAAAAGTTTTTGGGAGGAAGCATGAAAAAAGTCCAGCCCTCGGGATTTCTCCGTGGATGATATTTTCTTTTCATGGCTGGATATCGTCATTGGACTGGTTTGGTATACCCCATCATGTCCTCAAAATTGGAAATAAAATTGTAATTTCATTGAATAGAATCAAATGAATTACATTATTGAAATGAAAAAGATGATTCCTAACTCCTAAAAAAAATTGAAAACGAAAACAATTCCTAGAAAGCAAAATGATTCCTAAAAAGCGATAAAAATTCCCGCGCAGGAGAATATGCAACTGAACATGCCCCTAATTAAATAAGGAAAGCAATCTACTTAAAACCATGAATCATGTGTGCTTGAGTTCTTCACCCTCTTTGATCTTGTGATGCGAACTCTCCAGATCAGAAATTCTTCCTTCTAGATATGTCACTAGTCTCTTCATGGTGGCATCAAATTCAACTACCTCAGGAAAATGAGACGATTCAAAAGTTCTTTTGGCTCTTCTTTGAGTCGCAATTTCTCATTGAAGATAGAGTACCTATGTCATCACGACCCTTTTGTTTAATGAGAAAAGCCACAGTAGCAGACAATTCATCGACTTGACTTTGGTGGTGTGCAATTCGCTGGTTCATATTGTCAATGATACGGTCCAGCATAATGTTTCGATCCGCCATTTTAGCTCTCGACCGTGTGCGAATGGGTGAGCGAGGTCGCTCCATAATCACCTAAGGAAATAAACGGGAACATGTAAGCATGAGGTGTAAATGGAGAGTTAATCCATTACAATGATCTAATCGATTTTTTTTTTATTTTTTATTTATTCATGAAAAGTCTATGCAAGAAGGGAATTTCCTAAAAATAACTAGAATAATAAGAATAGGACACCCTAGCAAGAACCAAATTTCTTAAACACAAATTAAGAATGGCCAAGATTTGAAATTCAATGAAACAATAAAGACATGAATTGAAAACAAATTCTCTAAAATGTTTGGTTATTTTCCAAATAATTCATCACATGGCAATTTCCTCATTTCATTCCTAATTGACAAAGGAATTAAATAAATGATTGACCTAAATTGTCATGGACCGACAAAAATTACAATAAGGTAAGTAAATTGCAAAAATTTAGACAACTTACTTTCACCGGAAATAGATGACAATCACATAGACACATCGCATGAGACATGAGGCTCGATTTCTATCTAAATGGCTTAACAAAGTGGAGCTAAGAGGGTGATCTAACCGTTGCAGTCTCGCATTAACGTCAAGTCCCCTTAACTCCGGCTCGCCGAATGGAATGTCCAATAGTCACGCAGTCTCGCGGATGTGGACAAAACACATTTCGACACCATGAAAAACTTTCGGGGAAGAGAAGCTCAACCTCTACATAGCAGTCTCGCTTTGGAGGAAGTGTACTTCTCAACACCATCCTAGAAATCCTATCGCAGCCTAGGTCGGACCGCAGGTTGTGTGTGCAAATAGTGTAGTGCTAAAACAATAAAGCATGTGCAACAGTTTAAATGCAAACAACACTTCTAATTGGAAAAATAAATCATTCATCCCACACTCCAACCTAAGACAAAGGTTAGCAAAGACTACTTCCCTTATACCTCCCATCTGTTTTAACACCTTAAATTGTTAGGGACGTACCCTTGCTGCCAAACAAAAATATTTTTCAAAAGAAAAGAAAAATTGACCTAAGTCCACTAAGAATTTCAAGCTTAAGGTCCCCAACGGAGTCGCTAAGTGTCGCGACCCAATTTTTCAGGTTTTGCCACCTAAAACTAGGTTGATGGATTACTAAGCCTTTAAGCTTAGCTCGGGCTCTCCCAAGCCCATACCAAATCGCGACTTAGGGTTTTAACATGCAAAAGATTACTATCTAGGAGTCGCCACTAATCGGTTTAGGGTAGGTCGATTGGACACCTAAGTAAAATAATGGGAGTATTATTTTACTCCTACGAACCAGAGATTTTGGGTATGGGGACTTGATTACACTAGACTATCCTAGTGCCCTTTCGGTACCATTTCTTTTAATTTAAAAAATGTTTGGCAGACAGCTTGATTTGATTTTAATTTACTTCCTAACGTGTGAGGTGATCATACACATGCGCATACCACCAATTTAACACATCAAGAAAGCAATTAAATAATGCAAAAACATACCTTAAAGCAACGAAAGCATCTGCAATGTTAAATCAAAAATCATATCAGACAATCCTAGATATGATTTCTAATTAACAAGCAATCAATTTTTTTGCTTTCACTTTATTTAATGAAAATCATGACTTATGCAATGCATGTCACTATACTAACATGAAATGATATGATAACATGACCAAAATTATATGACGTAAATAAACATGCAATTTATACTAAAGCATGAAATGAATTCATTCTAATTCTTTTATATTTTTCATGAAATTAGAAATTAAAGAGATGCAATAATTAAATATGCAATCTAAATTACCTAAATCTAATTACATGTAATGCAATGCAATGACATACAAAATTATTTAAACTAAAATGACATGCCTCATGCAATTTAATATGCGAACTATATGTCACGTGACATTTATTAAATGACTTAGTCTAATGACATGAAAGTTCTAATTAAATGAACTTAATAAAAACTAAATGACGTGCATTTGATGTTTTTATTTTTAAAAATGCAATCTATTCTAGATAATGATATTAACTTATGCAAAGACGAATTTTGTATTTTCTTTCATGAAATTCGAATGCATAAATGATCTAATTAGATTAAAAATCTATCTAATTTAAACTAAGGATTTAAGTCATATTAAATCTTAATTTAAACTAAGACATTATCTTAATCTAAGATGCAATTTATCTAAAAAGATGATTTAAATTTAAAATGAAACATGTATTTCTAACTTAACATGCACAATGATTTTTTGTGTTTTTCTTTATGCAATTCAAAATTAAAACTAATTCATAACATGTAATTTTATCTAATATGCAATGACGTGCAGAGCATGCCCTAATTCTATATGACATATGCATGATATTTTTTATTTTTAACAAAGTTTGAAATTTAAAATTGCCACGTAATTAAACATGCAAACTTAAATAAAAAAAACTAACAACCTAAATGAATGCACCTTTTTTTTTTTGTTTTTATATATTTTTTAAAATCTATAAAAAATCTATATTCTAGATATGCAAAATAACAAGAAATATTCTAAATCAATTAAATCCTAATTCAAATATCTTTTTTTATTTTTCTTAATGATTTTCTAAAACTAACATTAAATCTAACAAGCAAGATATTCAAACAAATAAAGGATCAAAATAAACGAAAAAATAACCCGTTATCTCACGGGTCAAATTAACGAATATTTTTAACCCTGAACATTACGACAAAAATCAAAATAATTAAAAATCTAATCCGAAATCTTACGGATTAAATTAATAAATAAATTAATTCAACAGTTAATATATCATAAACAAACCCCAAAAATTATCATAATTAAAAAAATGACCCGACGTCTTACGGGTCAAATTAAATAATTACAATAACCTTAGGGACAAATCCTATGGATAATGCCTATAGTAATTATAACCTAAAAGTTACCTCACATAGTTTAACTTAAACAATAATAACAAAACTAACTAAAAGTAAAGTAAAATAAAATAAAAGAAATAATAAAAAAAAAGAAAATGAACAACCTAAGGAAAATAGAGGGCAGCACGCTTCGTCGGCGGTAAAGGGGGTCTCTCGGAGGCCAGCAGGCGAGACGTCCGGCGGGCCAAGCGTCGCGAAGAGGCTCGGGCGGTGCGGGATCGAGACGAAGACAGCGTCGTGGACCGGCACGGGCTCACGGGTGAGGGGATCTCCGGCAACTGGCTTAGTGCGGGAGGCGAGCTTCGGGCGGTGGTGTGGCGCTGCACGTCGGGGGCCGGATGCGCGACCTGCTTCAGTCTTCGGGTTGGGAGCGATTGCGGCGGGCGGGCTCGTCCGAGGATAGCTCGCGATTGGTGCGAGGAGGGCCGAGGGCGAGATACGCCGGAGGGGGGTGGCTCGTCGTGAGGCGTGGGTCGGAGCGGCACATCAAGGGGGTAGATCGCGGAGATCTCTGGCGTGGATCAGCAGCACTCGGAGCATAAGGTCGCGGGTCGTGGCTTGGGACTTCGCCGGGTGGGTCTCCGCTTGGGCGCAATGCGGGAATTGTCGGGGGTGGTTGCCGCGGCGCGAGGGGAGGCGGTCTTCGGGTCTTCGTCGCCGGGCGGTGGTCGGAGCTGAGGCGCGGCACGGGACGGAGCTAGGTATCGCTCGGGCGGAGCTGGACGTCGCCCGGGCGGAGGCACGACGGCTGGATCTTCGGGCGGCACGACGGAGCGGGCTGAGGCGCAACAGAGCAAGGGCGTCGGTTGCTGGTGTGGCGGCTTCCGGCGTGAAGGATGGAAAGTTGCAAGCGCCGGCATAGGCGTAGGCTTCCGGCGGGGAGAGCTCACGAAGGAGAAGATGAACAGCGCACGTCCTCCTCCCTTTTTCTCTCCTGGAGCTGCTTTTCACCTTTTTACCTTTTTTACCTTTTTTTTGCTCCTTGCCTTCTTCCCACACGTACCTTCTCTGACTTTTCCTTCTTTTTGGTTTTTCTTTTTGTCTTCCCCCCCTAAAACAAAGAAGAAGCCACCCATTTATAAGCCCAAAATCAAAATCCAATCTTCGTGAAATATTTTATCCACTTTTCAAAATATACGAAGATTTTCCTATAACCTCTTGATCACAAAGATCCTCTTATCTCAATCAATATTCTCCTCCGATTTCCACATCTATTGATAAAGATAAGATTATAATGCGATTTTCTCAATTTTTTAAAAAAAATCATAATAACGCATCAAATCTCAATTTTTTCATGAGATAATTGATTAAAAATAACGACGGGCTTGGGTTAATATTCTCCTTTCATGGGCCTAGCCCGACCTGCCAAACTAAAGCTCAAAAATATGAATTCGAACTCATTCACCACCGGTCCTAAAAAAATAAAAACGCAAACCATGTAAATTTAAAAAATAAATGCACCTAAAATTAATGCTATGCAAATGAATTATAATGTTTAAAATTAACCCCCTAATGACTAAATGGGCCGCCAATATTTAGGTGTCAACAGTGTGTACAAAACAAGTAACTAAATATATTACAATTTGTATCCAATTAGATACGATACATAATTGATCTTTCAATGATACTTTGGAATATTCTTGCGTATCTTCCAACACTCCCCCTCAAGCTGGTGGCTTGTAGATATCCAAGACACCTAGCTTGCTTAGGAGATATGCGTGCTGACTTTGACACAAAGGTTTGGTGAAAACATCCGCCGGTTGTTCTTCTGTTCGAATCTCCAGCATTTCGATTATCCCTTCTTGGATTTTTTCTCGTGTGAAATGGCAATCTACTTCTATGTGTTTCGTTCTTTCATGAACGATTGGGTTTGAGGCAAGTTTGAGGGCTGCATCATTGTCACAAAACAATTTCGTTGGCCCTTGAACTTGTACTCCAAGATCACGAAGTAATCCACGTAGCCACACTATCTCACACGTGGTCTTTGCCATGGCTCGATATTCTGCCTCTGCTGAGGATAATGAAACAGTCGGTTGCTTCTTTGTTTTCCATGAAAGTAAAGAATCCCCAAACTTAACACAAAAACCAGTTATGACCTCCTACTCATCGGACGGGTTGCATAATCCGCATCACAATATGCTGTCATTCTCATATCACATTTCTTGGATAGAAGAATCCCAAGTCCAGGACATTTCTTCAAATATTTTACCACTTTGAGTGCAGCATTCATGTGAGACTTCTTGGGGTTGTGCATGAACTGACTGAGAGTTTGAACATCAAAAGTAATATCCGGCCGAGTCATAGTCAAATATATGAGCTTCCCAACCATGTTCTGATAACTCATTGGATCTTTTAGTACAGGATCAGTATCTTGAGAGATTCCAGCATCATAATCTGCTGTGGTTAGCTTGATGTTCTGCTCAATTGGAATTACAACTAGCTTACATCCTGACAATCCTGCTTCTGATATAATTTCCAAGGCAAATTTCCTATGGCTGAGGGATATTCCTTGATCTGATCGAGCAATTTCTATTCCAAGAAAATACTTTGGCAAACCTAGATCTTTTATATGAAAGGTAGAATGCAGGAATTGCTTGAAACCTTTTATGGCTATCTCATCATTGCCCATAATCAGTATATCATCTACATATATCATCAAGTATATAGATGACGTACCTTTAGTCCATGTGAAAACAGCATAATCAAATTTGCTCTATTGAAAACCAGCAGCTATCAAAGACTCAGAAAATTTTGCATACCATTGTCCGGATGCCTGCTTAAGCCCATATAGGGATTTGCGGAGACGACATACTTTATTCTCCCCCTGTCTCCGTAAACCCTGTGGAATGTCCATATAAATCTCCTCATCTAGATCTCCATGAAGGAAGGCATTGTGAACATCCATCTGATGTAAGGGCCAGTCCTGATAGGCTACTACAGTGAGGAAGGATTGGACTGTAACATCTTTAGCCACAGGAGAGAAGGTCTCATGATAATCATATCCTTCTCTCTGTGTGAAGCCCTTTGCAACCAACATGGCTTTGTATCTTTCAACCGAACCATCAGCTCGATATTTGATCTTGTAAACCCATTTGCATCCAATTGATTTACGATGCGGAGGTAAACGGACGAGTTCCCATGTCTAATTATCCATTAATGCCTGCAATTCTGCTTTCATAGCATTCTGCCAACGCTGATCTTTGTTTGCCTCGTCATAACTTGAAGGCTCGTGTTCTTCATAAATGCGGGTAATGCAGCATCTATGTTCTTCAGATAATCGATCAAAAGAAACATAAGTAGACATTGGGAAAAGAATACCTGGATTTTTGACTCCACATATGTAATCTTTAGTCCAAGTTGGTGGACGGGTGGCTCGTTCGGAACGTCTGGGATGAACATCGTCAGAAGATGTTTGGATTGCTGGAGGCTCCATAGGAAATGACTAAGTCACTGGAGGATCCACAAGAGGTGATTCTAAAAAAGTTCCTGTATCCAAGTGCTGATCCGTGTCCATTCCCAAAGGTGTTGGGGCTGTAGTAGATATAGGATCAATATTTATATTATCTGAATATGGATACACAACATATCCCGGATCATGAACAGAGTCTTCAATATGATGATCAAGAGAATGTCCCACTCTATCTTTGCTTGATTCCTGGGCAGCAAAAGGAAAAGAGTTTTCGTGGAACTAAACATCTCAACTAACAAAAAAATCACCTGTAGAAGGATCAAACATGTGGTACCCTTTCTGTAAGGTAGGATACCCCATGAAAATGCACTGACGAGCTCGTGGACCCATTTTATCCTTAGGTCCTACTATAGAAGCATAGCACAAGCACCCAAAAATCCTCAAATGATGAAGATCAGGTTTCTTCCCAAAAAGAAGCTCGAAGGGACTTCAACCGTTAAGAACCTTGGTCGGCATACGGTTGATCAAATATGCTGCAGTCAAAATACAATCTCCCCAAAATATATCTGGAATAGAAGCCTGGAACTTTAAAGACCGAGCAACTTCCAACAAGTGACGGTGCTTCCTCTCCACTATTCCATTCTGTTGTGGCGTATAAGTACATGAACTTTCATGTAGAATCCCTTGGGATGATAATAAAGCCGTGCACTCATAATTAAAAAAATTCTTTCCCATTGTCTGATCTAATTTTTTGTATAGTTTTTTCCGAATTGAGTCTTTGACAAGGAAAGAAAGGTTCTTAAGTGTGACAAGACTTGACTTTTGGATTGCATGAGAAAAATCCATGTAGCCCTTGAATGATCATCCACAATGGTAAGAAAGAATCTAGAACCATCATGATTTAGGGTATGGTATGGTCCCCAGACATCAATATGAAGTAAAGAAAAAACATCAGCTGCACGACTGTCACTTATGGGAAAAGAAGTACGCGATTGCTTTGCGAGAGGGCAAATGTGACATTGAGAATAGGGAAATAAAGAACTATGACCCATTCGAGAATGAAAAATGAAATTTTTATCATTGGTAGTCGAATTACACAATGACTGCTTATTACAAGGAAATTGATCTAGATGCTTGGCCGAACTTCTCCAGAAAAATAGTCCTTTTGATAGATTACCCCATCCCATTAGTTTCCCAATCGAAAGGGCCTGAAATTGACAACTATCAGCATTGAAGGAAACTTGACACGAATTTTCCTTACAGGCTCTAGACACAGATATAAGGTTGAATTGGAACTCGGGAATATATAAGACGTTTGTGAGAACAATTTGGGAACTAAGATAGACTGTCCCAGTTATAGTGACATGAGTAACGTTGCCATTTGGCAATTGTACTACAATAGGGCTATCTAGTTCTTCATTAATAGCAGTAAATAATTTCTTCTCACATGCAATATGATCACCGGCTCCAGAATCAACAATCTAAGTATTTCTCGATATATTTTATTAGACATGAAGAAATACCTATAAAGCTGCTCCTCTTCTTTGGAACCTCTAATTTTTGCAGTGCCTGCATCAACTACTCATATTCACCATGAGTGATAGGTTGATTCGCATCGACCTGTCCTGTGATTTGATATGCCGCTGTCGATATCTCCTTGCCCTTTCTTTCTCCAAGTCTGCCATGCAATTTCCAACAATTTTCAACTGTGTGATGAGGCCGTTTGCAAAATTCACAATAAAATTTTTCCTTATTTTTTGAATTTGGCCCATAGGAATTAGGCCCATAAGAAGTCTGCCCATTTGAATTGGGCCGAGAAGAATTCGGCCCATAATTCCTCGCAAAATTCGGCCCATAATTCCCACCGTTGGATGTTTTAATGACAGGAAAATCTCCACCGTCCAGATCTAAAGAGTTGTGCGCCCATCGTGAGCCGTCCGATTGAGACGCGCGATCGTGGCCGTCCGAAGATGCCCCTTTAAAAGGCTTCGGTTCCACCGTGAACCCTAGCGCCGCACCTTCTCTCCTCTCTAGGGTTCGCGATCCCCTTTCGATTCTAGCGGCCAGGGCTAGGGTTTCTGCCCCTTTCCCTTCTGTTGAGGCGAGCCTTTGGCTTTCCTCTTGCACAGCAAGCTGGAATATACGGCCGATCGAAAGTGCAGGTTCCATGGCAAGTATCTGTGACCTAAAATGGAGGTAAGATTCGTTAAGGATGAGCAAAAAGCGAGTCGTTTTTTCTCTGTTTTTCATCGCCTTGTATTGCTGGAGAATGGCTTCGGGTCCATCGATTTTCTCTTCCGCTGCCTCTAGCTCATTCCAGAGGGCTGAAAGTTTGTTGAAGCACGTCGTTACGGATGTGTTTCCTTGTTTCAGTTCGGAAAGTGCTTGATGTAGTGAGAAAATCCTCGCCCGATCCAGTTTTCCATACATCTCTCGTATATTGTCCCAAAAAACTTTTCAATCCTCTCGGGGGAGGCAAAGCTATTTCTAGGTTTATACAATTTCCTATCCATGTTCTTACCAATTGATTGCATTTTTTCCAATGTCGCCCTAATTTCTCATCAACTAGGGACCGAAATGGTTCCGTCAATGAATCCCTCCTTATCTTTTGTTATGAGGGCTCGACGGAATTCACGCGCCAAATTTGAGTAATTTGTTGACCCTATGAGGGGGTTGCTGATGAGCTTCAATTCTGGGCCGTCGGCGTTGGAAACATACAGCGCATCGCCGGGTTCTGGGCGACCCATGGCAGCCGCAAAGGGAAAAGGTATAAACCCTATTGGAAACCCCGCATTGGTTGTATTCTAGTTTGGATTGGTTGTATTCTATCCCTGATTCGAATTACCTGATCCGCTCGTCTGCTCAAGGCCGATGGTTGAGCCTGCCCCAGCATTGGTTGGTAGGCCTCCATCGATCTGCACGCTTTGGTAGCCCGGCTGTGATGCATCTGGATTTGATCCAGGAATCCATGGGTACGGCATCCATGGATAAGGATAGCCAGAGAAAGGTAGCCCTGGATTGAACTGAGCCGGATTGTGTTGCCAAAGTGTGTGTTGTGCCTGAGTTTGGCTTTGACTTGATTGTTGATCGATCACTGGATTGATAATGGTTGGGTTCGGAGTTGGCAAAGTATGAGGCGCCGGACTATCTTCGATGGGTGAGGTATGTGATTGTGGATTCGACATGATAAATCAAAAAATTCTGCAGGTTGGCAAAGAGAGAACTAGGACTCAAGAATTCCTGCCGGATGTTGTTTTGGTTTGCAAGTGAATCAAAAGACCAAGAACAGAAGATCGCAAAAGGCAATTCAGAGAAAAAAATGCGGAAGCTAAGTCAGAACCAGAACAGCTCTAATACCATGTAAGAAGTTGAGAGAGAGGAATTTGAGAGAAAGAAATTGTAGAAATTTTCCTCTGTATTCACTACATTGATTCAATGTACATTGTCCTATTATTATAGTACAAAGTGTGTACAAAACAAGTAACTAAATATATTACAATTTGTATCCGATTAGATACGATACATAATTGATCTTTCAATGATACTTTGGAATATTCTTGCGTATCCTCCAACAATGGTGACAGACTCGCAACCTCCAACCTTAGTATCTCGAGTGATGTTAAATAACTATAATTAAAGCTAAACATCTCACGGTAGGCATGGGACTTCTATGGTAATACTCAAGAATTCAATCAACTTTGGCCATCTTGCTATCTATTTTACAAGTAAGAGAAAAGACATTCAAACCATTCATTTATTCCTAAGTACATATAAGTAATTCTCACTTTGAACAATGCTAACTACACTAAACTGGTTTAAAGTTCATATACCAAATGACGTGGTAGATTGCAAGTGATCAATTAAATAAGTGGATTATATTCAACAGCTAATAATATTCTGTCACATCATTTAATATATAGATATTGTAAATCAAACTTAGTATACATGGCATTTCTCACGTTTAGATGACTAAGGGCCTGTTTGGCAAATTTTGTTTCTGTTTCCCGGAACACAAATTTCTGTTTTTTTGTTCAAGGGAACAAAAAAAGAACAGAAACGCGTTTGTTTGCGTTTTTGTTCCAAATCTATTTTTTTGTTCCCTGAACACTTTTGGAACAAAATAAGAAACAAAAAAACTTGTTTCTTGTTTCGGAACAAAAATTAAAAACACATTTTCTCTCTCCTCTCTTTTTCTTCTCTTTTTTTTTTTTTTCTTTCTCTTTTTCTTTGGCTGGTCACCAGCCCTCGGCCATGGCCGGCGACCAAAGGGGCCGGCCGTCGAGGGCCAGCTTGACCTTGCCGGGGCGTCGCTGGCCCCAAGCGAGGCCGAGCGTCGCCGTGGTTAGGTGAGGCTCGGCCTCGCCTTGGCTGGGCGAGGTCGGGCTCACCTAGATCCGGCGAGCCCGAGCTCGCCCGCCAGCCACCTCCAGCGAGGCGTCGCCCGGCGGTGGCCCGGCGAGGCCGAGCCTCGCCGATGGTTGGGCGAGCTCGGGCGTAGCCGGGCAACCTCCGGGCTCGGGGCAAAGCCGGGCGAGCTCGGGCTCGCCGATCTAGGCGAGCCCGACCTCGCCCGGCCAAGGCGAGGCCGAGCCTCGCCCAACCACGCGAGGCTTGGCCTCGCCGAGGGCCGGCGAGCCTCGCCGTGGCTGGGCGAGGCCGCCGCCCCTCGTCGGCCGGGCCGCCGCCGACCACCGGCCAAAAGAAGAAAAAAAAAAAAAAGAAAAAGAAAGAAAAAAAAAAAAAATAAAATAAAAAAATTAAAAGAAATAAAAAAAGAATACAAATTTACCAAACGTGTTTCTATTCATTTTTTATTCCTGGCACAAGTTTACCAAATGCATTTTTTTGTTCAAAAATTATTCCCCGGAATAGAAACACTTTTTTCTATTTCTGTTCTCTGGAACAATTTTTAAACAAAAGTGTTACCAAACGCACCCTAAGTTTTCATCCAATCCAAGATGGAAAAAACTTCCCTTCTCTTAACACCTATTTGGTGATTTTTTGGGCCAAATTTTACAAACAAGTGTCTTTCACCCCTATAATGAAAATAAAGCAGGAAAACCCCTAATCTTTTCCTCCTTTTAGTCTAATTATTCCATTCCTCTCTGACATCAACTGCCCACCACCCAACCCAGCCCACCTCGTCCGGCCACTGCTGGCCTATCCAAGTCGGCTCTGCCATGGCGCGACCACAAGACTAGCCACAATACCCCTACTGCCGTTGGGCGACTTGGCATGGCTTTTCCATACGGTGGATGGACGGGACTCACGGTGCAGATGCCGGTGGACATGACAGGGACGGTCGCTAGTGATGGCACAAATGCGATGGTGGTGATGGTGGTGTGGCCCGTCGTGCCGGTGTGCGGGAGATGTTAATTTTGGCATCTCTCTTTTTATTAATTTCTTATATATGTTCAAAATTATAATTGAGTCATATTCAAATGTGTAACTCACCAATCAAATATGGCATGGTCTATTTTGTATGCCTATCGACTATCTAAGAATGTTTCCTACCGTACTACAAGTGATTTTACTAATCTGGTCTTCATTGTGTCCGTAATAAGTAAGTTCTCTAATTAATATTGTCACACCTCGAAAACAAGAAAAATGGGGATGACATAGCCGTCTTTCGATTCGAAAGAAAGACGCAACCTCAAAGAGAAACAAACAACCTGTTATTAAGATATATATTTCCATAATCAGCAAAATGGTCAACAACAACTTAGAACTTGGCCAACCCAACAAACTAACAACAATACAGATAACTAGCCAAGCTCATACCCCAAAATTCTACTACCAAAAATTCCCCATTGATAACGCTCTCACCCTGCTTTCCGGTAGTTGAGGGACCTAAAAAATACAAAAGATGAATAGAATAAGTAACCATAGCCCAGTGAATAGCACATTCCTCCTAAGCACATCAAGCCTCATACACATTTAAAACTCAAGGATATAACTCATTTATACCAATCCAAAATATAACAAATTACAAGAATAAAATGAGTTATAAATTACTTCAACCAAGCTATATCTATAGTAGAATTTATTGTTCATCCATAATATAAAAACAAGTAACATTGGTTTAGTTCAATAATCGAACTTGTCAAACTTTATGTTAATGGTTCATTCCATGCTCTATATCTATTCAAAGCTTTAGAGGTGACTCCCACAAATTTATGTCATTATGTAACACTTAGTCCTTGAACAACATATATCAATAGTATATGGTCCTAGAGGTAGATTTTACGTAATTACGTTATTATGTAGTACTTAGCTCTTTACTACACATATCAATAGTATAAGACCCTAGTGGCTTTCATGTAAATTGAGTCACCATATAGCACTTGGCACTTAATAAGGCCCCAGAGATATCTCTCATGAATGTACATTATTGTGTAGCACTTAGTCCTTTATCAATTCATATCGCAATTTGTTTCACAATCCAAAACATAAAATCTTTCGAGAGTTTTTATTTCATAAATCAAATGCACAAAGTAGTACTCATAACCTTTTAGGAAAGGTTTATCGAACCATTCCATAATAACCTAAAAGTAGTAAATACTCTATCTAGCTTTATGCAGCAAATATGTTCTTACTTCCATATACGTACGTACGTACGTATGTATGAGTGTGTGTGTGTGTATGTATGTATGTATGTATGTATGTATGTATGTATGTATGTATGTATGTATGTATGTATCGAGTTACTATTACCTTTCTACATGGGTTTTACCAGACCAAAGAAGATACTAGTACCACTTAGGATGTATTTAGTTCAACATTTTGAAAGCTCATTGGAAAAATGCAAAACGGTCTAGCTTGAAGGACTTTGGGTAAATGTAAAAACCATTTGGTAAACTATGCTTTGAGAAGCACCTTTGGAAGAAATATCATTCGATAGAAAACACATTTCAAAAGCCCTTTGGATGAGTAATATTAGTTTTTTTAATTTTTATTTGTTTAAAATAAAAAAAATAAAGTAATATATGTAACTTTTTAAATATAAATTTTGACAATGAATGCTTAAAAAACAAATATGTATAATTATAAAAAAAAAGGACCAAACCCTTTGTCGGTCTAGCGAATGGCCACGACCACCAACGAGCCAAATTTGATGCCAACGGCCGTTGGTCGAGGTCGCCCAAGGGTCACGCGTCACTTGGGTCGCTCGAGGTCGTGCAACCTTCAATGGCCCTTGTCAAGGTCACATGATCCTTGTCGGAGGTCGCCTAACGGCGGCCGCAACCCTTCGCCGGTTGTTTATAAATATATATATATATATATATGATTTTTTTAGCATTTATATATATTTGACTTTTTTAGCATTTAAAAAAAATTAATAACAAGTGCAAAATCAGAAATTTAAAGAATGGATAAGTGTAGTTTTGGAAGAAAAAATGAGTTTAGGCATTTCACCAAATGCTGAAAGCTCAAAGCTAGTCCCTTCTAGCATTGGACTTTCAGCATTCTCAATGCTAGCTTTCACTAGAAAGTTACTTTAAAATGATTGCTAAATGGTCTAGCATTTCCTCAAGGGTTTTAGAGGCTGAAAGCTCTTTGGGAATACTGAACCAAACACACATTTACTTGGAAATGCCCAAAACCAAACAACAAACATGACTCGAACTGGTCAATCTTGTAATCCTATCAAATGAGCAAGAAAGAACGTAAAAAATTGGGTAAAAGGTTTTATCGATTATGAGAAGCTATACTAAGTTTAAAGGCTAGCAAAATGACTCCTATGCGCTAACAAAACTCACAATTGAAGCGGACATTTAAAGTTATCTGCAACACAAAATTTGAGCAAGAAACTCAATCATGTTATAACTCTCTCCATCGAACTTCATTTCAAGTGAGTTTATAATCAAAAGGAAATTGTTTTGATGTAGAAGATCTATAACTTGGCCGCCTCAAAATTTAGTCAAAAACCACGAAATTCGGTCTGAAAGCTACTGGTCTCGCATTGTTCATCACTCATGACCAGCTTCAAATTTTTGTTTTGGGCAAATCATATGTCCAAATCAAGAACGGCCTCACGACATACTAAACTATCATTTTTATATATATTTGTAGCTCAACGAGTTCTTAATTGAACCTCATAGCTCAAAATCCACAGAGTCCTAAATTTGTGCCCTAATCCCAAATATTACTCTGATTAGAGGAACCGAGGGCACGAGCGCTTACTGGGTGTCGTTATGTATAGTAAATCCAGCTCGACAAGTCATATGTGACATGTACCCTCTCCTTTCTTCCTTCTTCTTTCTTTTCCTCTCTCTTTTTCTTTTCTTTCTCGTGAACTCCTTTCTTTTGCCTGTTTCTGTGCGTGCTCTCCGTTAAACGACCTGAACATCCCACCATTGTTGACCAAGTTAACCTTTTCCCTATTTATTTTTATTTTTTAATATTTTTTAAAAGGTGGGTCCCACCACCTTTTTGACCTGGTAAAAGAAAATCCAAATATTACAAATATTTACTGAAGGTGCACCTGAATCTCGTGCCCGCGTGAAATTCAAGTGCATGCACTTTGTAAATGACGACCTCCATGTGTTCATGTCGTTCATACGCTCCACTTACACTTACATATTCGTCTAAAGTACAGCCCTAATGACTATTAAAGCTTGCTCAGACTTCTCCTAGGAAATTTAAAGAAGGTCAACTTTGTCACCTGGGGCATGCTTTCTCTTATTTATAATGACTAAGCACAGGCATAAAGTACAGCCCTAATGACTATTAAAGCTTGCTCAGACTTCTCCTAGGAAATTTAAAGAAGGTCAACTTTGTCACCTGGGGCATGCTTTCTCTTATTTATAATGACTAAGCACAGGCAATTAAGCAACAAAAAAAGCTAGAAATAGTCCAGTGCAAGTTGAATTCACAGCTCTCAAACACCCAAATTCTCTTCCTTTATTTTCCTTGTTCTGAAATAATAAAATGAGCGACGTTCTTGTATCGTTATATATCTCTTTGTTTCTATTTCTTTTCTTAGCTCTTGTTATCAAAATCCTGCACAAACTATGGTGGAATCCGCTTCGAATCCAAGGAAAAATGGCTGCACAAGGAATCAGAGGTCCTCCTTACGGATTCTTCCACGGAAGCACCAAAGAGATGCTTCAAATGAAGAAGGAAGTCACCAAAAGGCCCATGAATCTTTCTCATGATATTTTCCCTTATGTCCAGCCTCACTTGTACGAATGGACCAAAACTTACGGTAATTTCAACTTTTTACTTCCTCTTCTTTTGGCTTCTTTGTTTACTTGTGTAGTCCAACTCAGCTTGGATTGAGACATTTTCAATTGCTTGACTCGATTTATCCTGTTCAGATCAAAACACATCATCTGGAAAATGCATCTTTGCTTTTCGAATTTCAAATTTCTATTAAGTTTGTTTATCACGTTGATTTGGTAGATTATTCCAGTTCCCGATCCTTATTTATAACCCGAGAAAAATGCACAAGTTTTGATCTATGCTTACTTTCTTCAATATCTCTGAAAAAATGCGACAGGCAGGAATTTCTTGATGTGGTACGGCGCTCAGGCTTTTCTAGTCATCTCGGATCTGGAGATGGTCAAAGAGGTCCTCAACAATAGAGATGACACTTATTCGAAAGAGTTTATCCAAGACCAAGTCAAGAAGTATATAGGCGACGGGCTTGCGACATTTCGAGGTGAAAAATGGGCAAAGCATCGTAAGCTGGCGAATTTCGCTTTCCATGGGGAAAACTTGAAGGTACGTCGGAATTAATTATGCCACTGTGACGAGGACACATGGAATATGAATCCAGAGGCACTTCAGTCCTTACTTCATTTTCCCCACTGACAAGATATCCAGGTTTGAAGAACAGCATCAAAAATTGCAAGAACGATCCTTCATTTTCACGAGTCAAAACAAGATCGGATAAGAGAAATTAATTTTATTAGCCCACTTATCGGGTTATGCTAATTATAGAGAGGTCTATCATGGATGGATTTGCAGGGTATGGTTCCGGCGATGGTAGATTCCGCTCATACGATGCTCAAGAGATGGAGCGACGGAGAAGGGAAAGAGATCGATGTTTATAAAGAATTAAGATTGTACGCGGCGGATGTGATATCAAAAACAGCATTTGGGAGCAGCTATACTGAAGGCAAAAGTATATTTGAGAATGTGAACAAGTTGATCCTCGTAATGGTGAATGCTTCTTCTAGTTTTCCAATACTCAGGTAAATCGATGTTTGATCTCTCTCTCTCTCTCTCTCTCTCTCTCTCTCTCTCTCTTTCTGTGGCATAGATCCAATCTGACATAGACAAAGCACTGTGGTATGCATTTCAAACTTCCTAGTTCTGGACATTAAACGAGTATGATCACGAAAACAGAGCTCATTAATTTATTTAATTCTTACCCTGCATCATAATGCGTTGGATTAGTGTTTGTAATTATACGGATTGATCGATCATTTTTGTGGATAGGAAGCTTTGGAGACCGGCGTATGAAATCGAGGGAGAGAAAATAGAGAAAGGGTTTCGTGAAGCCGTGCTAGAGATTATCAAAAAGAGGCAAGAGAAGGTGAATTCCGGCGAGCTAGAGAGCTATGGGAATGACTTTCTAGGTTTGCTTTTGAGAGCTTCTCATGAAGTTGATGAAAAGAAGAAGATAACCATCGATAATGTTGTTTCCGAGTGCAAGACATTTTACATTGCAGGACACGAGACAGCTACGTCCTTCCTCGCATGGACAGTCCTCCTCCTGTCAATTCACACAGATTGGCAAGAAGAAGCAAGAAAGGAGGCCTTCAACGTGTTTGGAAATCAAGATCCTGACCTTGATGGAATCACAAAGCTAAAGACGGTATGAAATTGAATGACTATACTAATATTTTTTTTTTTTCTGGGTCAAAGACTATAATAGTTTACTTGCATCGGTCTGTGTCCCATGCTTGTTCTTTGTTTCATGTTTGATACTAGGGGTAGAACAAAAATCAATGCAAAAAATTGAATTACAGAGTGATGCCTGACCTTTTTGTATGCAGATCGGCATGATCATAAATGAATCCCTAAGGTTATATCCTCCAGCAACTTTTATCTCTAGAGAAGTCAGTAGGCAAGCAAAACTTGGGAACTTCACTCTTCCAGCCGGCATCAAATTGCATATTCCAACTCTAAAGATTCACTACGACCCTCAAATTTGGGGAGACGACGCGCATCTTTTCAAGCCAGAGAGATTCTTGGATGGAGTCGCTAAAGCTACGAGCAACAATCCCGCGACATTCCTTCCTTTCGGCCTCGGACCCAGGAGCTGTGTCGGCTCAAATTTTGTCGTGGTCGAAGCCAAAATCGTTCTGTCGATGATTCTGCGGCGATACGCCTTCACTCTCTCCCCAGCATATGTCCACTCTCCGGCTCAACTTCTCATCGCTTATCCCAAGTATGGAGTTCAGGTCTTTTTCAATTCAATATAACCTTACAGATGCCTCATCAGCAGATTCTTCGATTCAATGAAAAGTTGTTGTTTTGAGGTTTAGTAATAAGTTAGAGTCGGTCAAAATAAAATAAAAACCAAAAACAAAAAACAGTCATAGTAAGAGATGAGAAATCTATTCTGAGAATTACTTTGCTAGAGGGATTTCTTTCTGCAGAAAATTCGTTCCGTGCTTGTGCAATAATCTAATATTAATTTTTTCCATGGTGTTTGACAAGCATGTATGAAGCTATAGCCGTTTTGCTTGCAGCTTCATAATGACAATGTTTGGATTGAACTGAATCATCCAACTTAATTAGGACAACCAGCGTGTAAACTTATCAAGCTCATCGATCCAACTGAATATCGGGTTCATTAACCCTGTCCACCCCATAAAGTTTCATACTATTACCATTAGTCCAATAGGATGGGTAAAATGTGCACGAACAACTGTCCAGCGGAACAATGCCTGCTAATTTTGCGACGGACGGATACTTTGGGCTGAAGTTAAGGTATAGAGATCACTTCTGTCAAATTCAACGAGGAGGAAGTCAATTGAAAGAGACTTCACAATTCAAGGATGTCCGCGTAATAAACCATTTCTACATCCTTAATTTTCAGAGCAAAAAAAGAAAGTGCGAGATGGGCAACAGGCCTTGGCCAATAAGCCTCGGCGACGTCCCTAGGCACTAAGTTCATTGTAGCTATTCCCCAAAAGGGTGAGTCCGTCGCGACAGCCCGACCACTGTGCAAGTTTGTACAAGAACAGAGGCTCATATGAAACAACGCAACGATTGCACGGAACTGAGATAACATGTGAAGAGGCTCCTCTTATGATCTGTGCTTCAGTAGCATATGGTTTAAGAACTCATATATAGCCCGCTGAAAGAAGAAATTTTTTTTTTTTTTTTTTTTTTTTCCCGTACGAGTGTCGTTAATCCGATAAGCACAGAGTAAGTAGACGATATTTTCTCGTAAATACAGTAAGAAAAAAATTCCACGCATGATTGTCTAGTTCCCATTCATGAACTAATCCATCCAAATCTGCAACTTCGACAAAGTTTTGCAGATTCTTTCACACCAATATTGCATACGTTTAATCAGACTTCTTTAATCTGGATATCACACGCTAATAGTCCATTACCATGTTGAAGTTCATTAGAAACATGACCTGTTTTTAGGCCCACGAGCAATCTTTAGTTTAGCAGATTAGCATTTGGAGACAAAAGCAAACTCAAGCCCTACAAGGAAACCCTTCCCCTATTTCAGTCCTCCCTTTGCTCATCTGGGAGAGTGGCAACGGTGAGCTCAATGCCAAAACCTTTGCCAAAGAAGAACTTCTGACGGCTAAAAGAAAAGGAAAGAAACAAAAGAGCTCTCTGCGTTTTATACGTGGCAAAATCAAGCAAGACAAAACTTAGGAAGAAGATTTGACAACATTGCAATTGTCAAATGAAGTTCCTACAACACAAAAAACAAGATTCTGCAAGGAACGATGCATCCTTTGCTAGGAAAAACGACGTGCTGTTGCTTCACTTACCAACAATGAGCTTTGCTCTGGCATGGCCTTCATTGATCTGGAACTGCTCTCCAATGCCCAAGTGGGCCATCAATAGCCAAACAAAAGTTACCAGCTCGCCACCTTTACTAAGTAGCTGGGCATGCGTTTCGGCTCTACAGTGACTGGCTGCATAAGATAAAAGTTCCACCCATACCCTGCTCATGATCTTCCACTTATCTTTCTTTAGCTTGTTGAGCTCTTTGGCCAAGATGCATCCATCGAACAACACGGATTTGCTCCGATCACCCTTTACGTCCATCGGTTTGACGCTTGTGTCCACCTCGAGGATCTTAATGCAAGCATCCTCTAGTAAAGACTTTTTTTCCTCTTCCTTCTTTTTCTTCTTATCGATTCCCCGTCTACTGAAGAATTTCATGGCCTCGGCGCAGGTATCTCGGTACCTAATCTGGCCAATGCCCGCAACAGCTGACATCATCTTGGGTTGCTTAACTAGGAGATATAACATGTAGTCCGATAGGATCTTACTGAATATCCTATCTTGGTCATCAGAGCTGGGGTTCCCATCATCGTTGTAGCATATCTCCGTAGCAATGTGCCACAATAGAAGGCTACGGTCGTACTCGACTTCCTCGACGTATTGCATCAAATGGGAATAGTCATTCTCCCACATGCTGTCCTGGAGAACCCATTCACCTCGTGCCTCACATATTTTCCTGGCCGTCTCAGCATCGTCTGCAAATGACGCCTTTTCTTTCAACTCCTTGAATATAAACTCCCAAAGACCCTTGATGAAGGCATTCTTGGACACATATCTGCTTTCATCGAGTATGTCTGCAATGCCCAATTTCTTAGAGATAAAACCAAAGACAGTTCCTGAAACGTGAGCAACCCCACCGAAGATGCTGCCCAAACATAAGCAACTAGCAATTGATTCACCGAGGGAGCTTAGATAGGACATCACCGTTCGCATGATGTAGCATGGAATACTTACAATGTTATGGAAACAGCTGCTCAAGCACCCCTGCGGTTTGGAAATTTGTGTCGGGCGCTCTTTCAGACAACAAGATAACAGGTTGTAGGCGGAGATTGTCTCAGACCACCTTCGGAACAGTACTGGTGTATTGTACACGTCATAATTGACATTGCCTTTTTGACATTTAGTCACGCGCAAATGCTTCCTCCTATCCATTATAGAGAGGAATCGTGCACCAAAGAGTTTATCAAACAGGATTGCCATTTTGGATCTTTTCTTGATGTTTTTTATCCCAGCAACAGTCCAATCAGAGAAAACGGCCATAAAAAGAGCTATTGCATCGAGAGCAATAGCCCCATAGAGCAAGCAGTAGGTAATTCTAACATCAACCCGGTGGAATCTATTCTTCTTTAGGCAGGTGAACAACACGAGACTTACCGCAATATTTGCCAATGCAAAGAACCGAAAAATGTACCCGACCATCGAATGTACCACCTGGACTTTTGTGTAGAGGACATCATACATGAAGTTGAGCTCAACCGCTATGACTTTGAAAGCTTCCTCTGCATCTCTATTTTGGAAAAACTGCCGGCTCTCATGCCGCTCGCGAAAGCTGAAGATGAGATCGACAATTAGACCCTTGAAGATTTCAAAGAAGTGATAGGCATGCCTCACGACATCGCTCTCAGAATGCACTTCATCCAACCCCTCATAGATCAGGGTCTTGGATTCTCTGTCGGGCTCTCCAGTGATCTTGATGGTGGCTGGGAGCTTGGCCTCCTTCCTCGACGAGTACTCATCCATAAGCTTCGCGTAGTTTGGACCCGGATCTGGGTCTTTGAGCATGGATTCCTTGAAAGTCTTCAAACTTGCAAGATACAACGCTCTAGTCCTCTCCGCATATTTGATTAAACCAGCAAGAAGCATCAGTATGGTTGGTACTAACAGCTTGTTCTGGGGCAACGATGTCTGGAGGAACACATAGGCTGCGGCAGAAACTTGGAAAATAAGGCCGAGCAAGTGCCGTAGCCAGAGGGCATTATCTTCGAGGGCAAAGGCTGTGATTGTGTCCGGACCACCAAGATGCACCAGAAGGAAAGGTGCCCAGAATGCCAAGAGATCTCCGTTGTCCGCCGCAGTGGAGTTATTACCTTGACTGTCTGAAATGAGTCCTACCGCTGGAGTGGAGCGAAAACCTTGACTGTTGGAAATGAGTCCCACCGCAAATGCAGCGGCCCAATCGGCAAGCAAGTAAGCCGACCAAACGACGAATATCATGAGCATGTTGGCCGTTCTCTTCCGGGACGGCGCAAAGAAGATGAGGATGGTCTGAAGAGAGAGGCTCAGGATGATGAAGCCCTGAGGTTCCATGTATTCCAAACCTTCCTGATGCTCGCCGGAATGGGATTGAAAGCCATGTTTCTTCTTCTGGTTGCTTGAAGTCGAACCTTTCTAGTTACAACCTCCAAGGAAATGAAGTTTCATCAAGAAAAATTGGGGGAACAAATCTTTCTCCTGAAGTTTCACCAGGAACCAGAGATGATCAGATGGCCGTACTCTCTTTGGTGAAGACTTCGCAGGTCACCAAAAGCACGCCCAGCATTTCTTTCTTTTTACACTAAACTTTAAAGCTAAGACAATTCATAAACGACGACTTACCTTTGCCTTTCCGATGGCCCATCACTTTTGTCTTTAGGATAAAAATTAATGAAGAAGTGTTCTGCCTTATGATTGGATGAAGCACATGCGGGAACAGGAACCCATCTCAGAATTGGCTAGAGCAGTCCATAGAATGAAATGAATAAACAATGACTCAATCAATTTTTTTGTAATGTAAAGTGCAAGTCTCCCAATGTCTGTAGCAAAATAGACAACCGACTGAAGAATTTATTTATTTTTCCCTCCTCTGGTTGACCAAAACGACCTTGACTTGAGCTTGTTTTGACGCGGACAAAGACTATCCATGTTCACATCTCTAACTCCTCTCTGGCCGTCCCTGATGGGAATGGCGCAGAACCAGCAAGCTGAGCACATTAACTAGCTTACTTTTGCAGCCTTCGTGAACACAATGCTGTGATTTATTACTGAATGGAAAAATGGTGAGTTAATATTTGGATTAACATTCTGAAAAACCCTAAATTAATATCACATGTAACAAATTTATCACAAACTAATTTTTTTAACTATGAAAAATCCCAAACCAATATCACCTCGTAACAAATTTACCCCGACTGATCATAAAAAATCATATATTAGTATATCTATGACAAATTTACCTCAAACTAATTTATTTAACCGCGAAAAACTCCTATATCTTTTGTTAAATTAGATTAATATTATAAACAATCACAGAAATTGTATAACTGTAACAAACGGAGAACAAAATAATAAATCGATACACTAAATAATCATCACGTATCATTCAACTTATTAATTTAATAATAAAATTTAACGAAAGTAACATGGATAAATTTGTCCACAAATATATTAGTTTTGGATAAATTTATTAAAGATGTATCAATTTGAGGTTTTTGATAATCAAAAAAATTAATTTAGGATAAATTTATTATAAATATACTAATTTGAATTTTTTGAGATATTAATCCTTAATCTTTTTACTATATTTGAGGTACGACAGAAACCCATTATCACAAGTATCTAGGGAACAGGACAACGACGAGGGCGACGACCCACCTAACATTCTATATTTCAAGTCTTCGTCAACAGAAAGAAAAAAAGAACATTTTCTTTTATCCATCATTGTACTCACGTTTACAGACACAAAAAGAAACAACGGGAGTGGAAATTTCCTTACCCTTACTAAAAGGAGCCAATGAGTGTATTACCTTTATATTCTCAGTTTCTTTTCTTCTTTTCATTTGTCTTCTACCCATCTTTCTGATTAGTTGACCAATCAGTGAGAGGAGAGAACTCTCCATCTTAAATCTTCTCAACCTTAGGTTAAACAGGAGACCTCCGAGGAAGTCTATGAATAAGAAGATCAGAACCATGGTTTGACCCTTCAGAATTGGATAACCATACCCATGATCTCCCTGCATGATGTCTGTATAAAGAACGATCTCTGCATAAAATACAAATTTCGAGTGATTCAATCAAGATCACCCCCACTTATCTGGTGCATGTGTGAGTGCAGAACGACAGGCCAACTTTTAATTTTCATAATTATCATCTGGCAGCTGTTAAGGACATTAAAATAAAGAAAGGTCTCCGTGTCAATAGTGAGAACTTTCAAGGCCTTTTTAAGCTGACCCCTCAAGGCTCCGAAAGAAACGAGAGCCTTTCTACTGATCTTATCAGAACTCCAGAATTACTCCGTTCATCCGTGAGCATACAGATTCGAGTAACATGGCTTCAGATGGTCATGTCTCTCCTCCTCCTCCAAAACCTCTTGAACAAGAACTGAGGAATTCAGGAGTTAGTATGGCTCTACAGATCGAGCAATACCTGCTGGAGAAGTTCAAAAGTGGGCTCGAACCTAAAGACAAGAGTCGCTCCAAAGTAGCATTGCACAGCCAGTTCGAGAAGCTTAAGGAACTGCTTGAAGGTCAACTCCGCTCGTCTTCGGGTGAGGAAATATCGATTAGGAAAAATCTCTATTACCTCAACGATGTCCTGGCCGAGTGCCAGACACTATCGAAGAAGCAGATTCTGTCCAAGTACAGAATTAAGAGGAACCTGGACAAGATCGAGGAGGAACTTAGCCGGAACTCTGGTACCAGCCAGATTAGTGATGCTACTCAGGATAGCAATGGCAGAAGCGCAATGAAGAGTCCAGAAGTTTCCAGTCCAATTCCTCTGCGAGCAGATTCGGTGAAGGGATTTGCCACCGAATTGGAGTTACTGGAATCTCTGTGCAAGAAACCAAGCTCCAATGAATTCAAGGCGATTGGAGTGGTGGGGAAAGGAGGGATTGGCAAAACAACTCTATGTCAATTGTTCTTCAGCAACGCACAGAAGACTAGAGAGTTCCTTCCTAGAATTTGGGTGAGCTTGTGCAGAAAGCCTACTGAGAATTCCGAAAAAAAGGCAGACATTGTCAAGGCGGTGTTATTCCAGCTAGGTGTTGAAGAGGAAGTCAGTGATATCGAAGATAAATATACAGCAGATCAAGCAGATCATAAACTAAGTGCTCTCGTTGCTTTGCTCCACAAGCATCTGTGGGGGAAGAAGTATCTGATTGTCTTGGACGGCATTTGTGACGCAGGCATCTGCAATGAGGACGATGAATGGTATTCCAATTTGGGCTCAAGCTTGAGCAACGAGGCTCCCTGGGGTCGCCTTGCGCACGGATTGCCGAAAGGTTATGGCGGGAGAGTTGTTGTCACATGTAGGAATGAGGAGATGGGCAGGAAGATGGTTGGAGAGGACAATCTGCACCAGATAATGCTGCTTTCGAATCCTGAAATTTGCTGGGCGATATTCGAGAATTCAGCCAAGCAACAAGGAAAGCAAATTGATTCTACCGAAAAAGAGCATCTGAAGGCGGATATCAAGAAAAAATGTGCTGGCCTCCCGTTAGCTGCCAAACTAATGGGTCAAATGTATGAACCAACAGCTTCAGCAGCACCAGCAAACCCAACTCCACGACAGTAGTGACACTGAATCGAAGTCTCGTGTTTCTAGCATTTCGCATGTCGTCTTGAGAAAAAGTTTGTCTATTACTGCGTAGAGGTGGTACAATTTGGGCATTTAATCAATTATTTGTAACAAGAGAATCCAACGTTATATTACATGTTTGATCCTACCTCATTTTGCATCCGGGCCTCTCTGATCATCTTATTACATGACAAAAATAATCACCACTACCCTGGTGTTTATGCTTCGGTAACACAAGGGCTCAAATCTCTGTAATCTCAAGCAGCTAGTTCTCGGCAGTTCTGAATAAGAATTCTACAAGTCTGAATGAACGATGTAATCAAATCTAATCTTCTGTGAGCAACATTCTGCTAAAGAATGTTTTAAATAAAATGAGCCAAATGTTTTTGTGTCCTGATGAGAAGTTCCGATGCACTCATATTATACAGAACTAGTACACATACAACATTAGTTTGCTCTTGTTTCAAAGTCACTTAACACTAGACATGTGCCTAAAAAACTGCATTATTCTGTTTCTCCATGATCGACCATGATTGCCAGGGCCATCATCAGAATGAAGTTATTCATAAACAGCTTGAAATGAGAGCATCGATTCTCAATTATATAAAGTGGGAAATCTGTTGAAAAAAAGAATTGTGTAGATGTGTGGCATTCTGTTAGCAGCAACAGAAATTGATCACAACTTGGGAGGAATCTCCGAAGTCATACAAAGTGAATTCATGAGAAACTGTGCACTTTCTGAAGATTTTGTGCCTAAATTTCTCTGCCTTACCTTCATGATCATGTGCAAGATTTCTATTTACAGTTCCTAAAGAATTTGTCTTATGACAAGATGCTAACGACAGCTTTGACAAGCAAGGTGAATCAAATGAGAAAATCTTCAATTGATTCTAGCACGTGTATTACTCTGCTGCTAGGAACTTCTAACCAACAGATCAACATGGTTGACTCTAGACGGATGATGCTGTAACTTTGTAGCTGATGTATCCTCTCAGAATATGCAATTCAGTTCTCGGGAAAGTCTGATTTTAAGAGTGCTCCTCATTTGAGGAATTTGAACCAGGAGAGTTTCTTTTCTGGGGAACAAATTGAAGATTATTGAATGAAGAGGTGCAACAAAATAAATCATTTGCAGTACATTAGGTTCATTTCATGAGCCTGATGTCCTCAGCATGCACCGAAATTGGAAAATGGGGTCCCATGCAGATGTATACGGTTTGGAGTCTTCCTTTTCGGGGAAAATTTCAAATAGGATCTAAAGTGGGTACTATCAATTTTCTGGAAAGAACATTGCAGTTCCTTAACATGAAAGACATCTCTGACCAAAAAAAAAAAACATGGAAGACATGGAGACCGATGTTTATACACAGGAGGTTTCTTGCTGGAACCAATCAGAAGCATAGTTGTGTACTTTGTCTTTTCAAAACATGCCAAACCGTATGGCACTACATTCAAACGTCAAGGTGAATTGGGTAAATGAAATCATCTCAAACAGTGTAAATTGTTTGCATAGCTGTAAGCAAGCCACTAGAACCTGACAACTGATTGCCAATTCTAATCAAATCCCTGACTCTTTCAGTAATTGCTTCCTCTCTCTACTCACGCAGCAGCATCCTCCTTCTCCTAACTGTATGTTTTGTGAATCTTTCTCGATAAATTTCTTTCAAATGCAGTCTCCACTTTTGCAGGGTAATATTGTCTATCCAAGCCCAGTGCTGTGCTTTTGACAAACCAAAATTTCTCAACTTTTCAATGAGACACAGCAGATGAAATTATTGAAGTCTGCCTATCGTCTCATGTGAGCATTTGCTGCTCAAAATAAGACGCTTATAGAGTAGTCCAAGAAACGTTCCTCCCTATGGGAAACAACACAAGAATTCAAGAACATTAGCGATGAATGTATGAGGTTATCATAATTGTGACTAGTGGATGAGCATATGTCCGCAGGACTGATAATGGCCACTGTGAAATACATATTAGGGGATTCCTTTTTCTCACAGTTAACTAGTTATTATCAGGCAGCATGTCTCCAAGTGTGTAGTTTACAGATAATCACTGAGATTAGCACTCAGAAAGTTAGCAGCTTCACAATGTGAATGCAAAGAATCCCCTGACAGGAGAACTATGTAAGGAGGACATAAAAACATAGCCAAACCATCCACAGAGATTTTATCTGAGCAGCATAACTTAGAAACAGGCAATAATCAAAACTGCTTCACTGATCAGATAAATACAACAACCAATGTGGTCTAGCATTTTCTGAATCCTGCAACCGATGATGGCTGATAGCTGAACAAAAGCCAAAGAATTCCCTGACAGGAGAACTATGTACTCTAAAGCCAAACCATCAACAGAGATTTCATTTCGTGCAGCATAACTTAGAAACAGGCAATAATCAAAACTGCTTCATTGATCAGATAAGTTCAACAACCAATGTGGTCTAGCAGTTTCTGAATCCTGCAACTAATGATGCCTGATAGCTGAACAAAAGCCTTAGATGGGTCAAGTTTGCTGCTACTAAGTATGAACTAAGCAATAAGCATAGTTATCCAGTTTGCTTAAAATATGATACGGTCTCATTTTCATTTGAAGTGAAGAAATTCCCCATTAACTCCTGAGACCAAGCAAGATTTCATTCTCTCTGAATTTGACTGAAAGTTTATCATCAAATGTAAAGGTAAACGACTTCCATTGCATCACCAGAATATAAACAGAGCAAAATGATACTCAATACTGCAAACAACTATTGGTAGCGGAGAAGTTCCATAATGGTCATCAGGCAGTCCACTTCCTCAGGAATGCCCACATTTGAACCACAAACTTTTATCATTTAGAGGGGGAAGAAGAAACGGGGATAGGATAAGTGGTATCCTTACGTTCAAGAAAAGACCAAGACAAACCCAATTCCGGTTCTGCCATCTGTTTAGCTTCCATTTTTCCAGTCAACCAAACTCCGTGCTCATCGCAGGGAAACAAAGTGAGCTTGGGACATCTGACTTTCTCCAAGTAAATTAGCTCCGGAAATGACTTCTGCAGATCTCCCCAATCCATCTTCAGTTCACTTAAGAACTTCAGACACAATATCTTAACGTTCCATATTATCCTTTTGTTCTGAATTATGCTTAGTGTCTGGAGATCTCCTCCACTTATGTAAAGAGACTTTTGTGGCTTCAATTTGCCATCAATCAACCAAGAAGGAGCAACAGTTCCTGGAAAGCAATGGAGCTCCAATTTCTGCAAGTTCCTGGTATCTCCTGCATTCAGGGAAGAGGTCTGAGTAGTGCTTCTCCTTAAGGTAAATTTCTTACTGAGTTTTCTCCCGACTGCAGAAGCTGTCTGTGCTGGTTGGTGAGGTTCATTTGGTTGGGCTGAAATGTTGTCTTGCGGAGTTTTTGTGCTATTTGTTTTGTCCGCCATCTTGACACTGCCTGCATCACTCAAGTTTGATGGAGAGTTCAGTTGTTTAGAATTCTTATTTTGTTTTCCCTCAAACCATTTCCCTCCCCACTCTATTGTTAACTTCTCGAGTTTCTCAAAACCTTGCAGTACTTTTAGCTCTTCGTCTGTTGGAAATTTTACATTCCCTGTATAGACGCTCAATTTTCTTAAGTTCCGCAATTCTTTCAAATCTTCAAGTGAACATGAGTCGCTGCTGATCAAGTCACCAATGACAAAGCCCTTTAGAACCTGGAGCTGCGTGAGTAAAGAAAGCTCTTTCGGAATGTGATCCAGCAAGTAGCACTGTGATATATCCAAATGCGTCAGCTTCTTGAGTGCACCTATGTTCTTAGGAAGCAACTCTAAATTGTGGCATGCATTAAGATCCAGGATTTTCAAGCCGATGAGCTTGCAAATGGAATTTGGGAGCTCCGTAATTTAGAAATACCTTGAAGACTCAAGAATTGAAGATGCTTCATGTGCTTTAGCCCTTTCAAGAATTCCGAGTCCTCAACTTCTATATGATGCTTGGCAAAATCTTGCCAACTCCCAAGGTATAGTACATTGAGATTTTCCAGCTTCGAGAACCAATCCAGCTTAAAATCAGGATAAGGATCATTGACGTTGAAAATGGTTCGCAGTTTGTCCAGATTATCCTGTTTGTCCAGATTGTCCTTCTTTCTTGTCAAACTATCCCTTGAAGATTTTCCTTCACTTCTTACCAAGCATGCTCTGTAAGACCACGAGAAGTCTTCAGTAGGAACTCCCATCCAATTGAAACTAAAAAACCTAATTTTCTTCGCCATGGCAATAACCACAAAGCGGACCAAAGGATCCATCTTGAATCCTATGACTTTGCGTTTCTTGAGTACGGGTTCGACGAAACCTTTTGCAATGAACTCCTTGAAAATATCATCAACAATCTCCTCCTCAGGATCCACCAAACCCTCTCCGATCCACCAGTTCACAAGAAGCCTCTTCCTCAATAGAGCATTCTCAGGGAACACAGAGAAACACAGCAAGCATAGCTTCGACCTCCGGTCAAGACCCTCAAAAACACACGAAAGATCATTGAAGAACTCTTCGAAAGCAGGGGCACCCTGAACTTTTTTCATCATGTCTTGTCCCGGCGTTTCGCCAACAATGCACTATGTGTCGAACACGAACCCCTCATCCGATTGATGAGCACCAGTATTAGAGGTGGACAGCTTACTGAGTGAAGGAATCTGGAGTTTCAGATGCGTTACCATATCGCTGATGGAGCTGAACTTGTCGAATTGCTGACTGCTGAACGCGCCCGTGTTTCTCTGAACCTGAGCCATACTAGTCAGGATCTGATCCAGCCGACAGCGTTGCTCAATGTCCTTAAACTGCCTGCATTGCTCAATGTCCTTAAACTGCCTGCAGAAGCCTGCCTCCAAGTCGCTGAACTTGATCAGCGCGCGCTCGATGTAATTGAGGTCTCTCCGCAACTTCTCCGCCTGATTCCGCAGCTTCTCCGCCTGATTCCGCAGCGCGTCATTGCTCCCACCAGAGCTCGAGCTCGCACTCGCGCTCCCGTTCGCGCCTCCCTCGCTGTCACCGCCGCCGGCGCCTCCGCCTCCGTTGGTGCCGCTGGGCTTCCCGGAGCCGCCGTCCGGAACCGATTCAGCCTCCTTGCTGCCGACTCCCTTCTTGTCGTCGCCGGCGAGCACGCCGCCACAGCAGCTGATGGTTTTGCCGCCGCCACCGCCGTCCTCCCTGGCCTCGATCTTCTTCTCCTCGGGGGCGACAGCGCCGTCTTCGCTCTGGGGCTCAGGCTCAGGAAGAGAGTCCTTCACTTTGGAGATGAATGTGAGCAAACTCGAAATGATGGGCTTGACGTCTTGGATGTCTCCGTGATCTGAGAGTTGAAGTTGACCGTCGCGCGGCGACGGCGTGGTCGACGCCATGGACACGAGAGAGCTGAAAGGGGTTGAAGAGTTGAGTTGAATCTTCCAAGAATCAACACGGCAGCGGCAGAGAAGGAACAAGGAGAAGGAGAAGGAGAAGCGGGTGGTGGTACGAAATGAAGGGAAAGCGAGGTCAACGGGTCTCCTCCTCGCTTGCTGCTGAGCTGGAGGAGGAGGAGGAGTCCAAGCTGACGTGGCTGATGGAACTCAGAGAAAATATTGGGTGCACGCCCGCCCGCGGGAGAGAGCGCAGCTTAACGCCACGTCACGCGAGTCGCGCGTCGCATGTCGCCATGCGATAACACGTTGGACTAGCCAAACAAAAAACCGGAATAAATGAATTGGAAATCCTAAAACCTTGCCAATAAAGTGCCATTTAGTCCTTAAAAATTCTAAAAAGTGTAATTAAGTCTTAAAATTTTTCAAATTAATCAACTAAAGTATTTTCATTAATAATACTTTTTGAATGTTTTAAAACTCAATTGTATCTTCATTATAAGTTTTAAAACTTAATTGTATTTTTTGAAATTTTTAAGACTCAATTGTATTTTTACGATAATTTTTAGGATGTAATTACATTTTTGAAAGTTTTAGAACTCAATTATAATTTCATACCAAGTTTTAGGACTTCAAATACACTTTTTTCTATGAAAAAAATCATTAAACCTCCCATGTGAAAAGAATATTATCATATCCAAGAAGTTTCATATGATTTACGAGAACAATTATTTTGTAATTACATTAGATGAAGAGTAAATGTTAATTAAATACATTTTTTTATTGTTCATCGTTGGTGGCATTACGAAAACGAGACGCTTCAATAGAATAGATATTTGTCATAGAACGAAAATTTATTTTGGACTAGTTTTTTCTCCAATGTTAGTGACTAGTAGAGCTGCAAAATCCAACCACCTCATGATGAATTGTTTTCATTTTGATCTTAGTAAAAGTGGTTCTGATAGGTAACTGCGGATGACATTTCACACAAAAAAAAAAAAAAAAAAAAACTTATTCTTTTAAGTTACTAAAAAGCAAATGGTTGTAGCTTAATTATTATAAGTGTAGTTTATTTTTGCTCAAAGCGTGGGGCACATTTTAGGTGGGGAAATGATAAAAAAATGTCATAAACTTATTGTAATTGTGTTAATTAAATCCTAAAATTTTTGTAACCAATTTAATCCTAAACTTTTTATAATAATACCAATTCATTCCATCCGGCCAAATTTAGCCAACTAGCATCGGGTGTAATTTTTTAATAATTTTTTTTACTAATTTTTCCTTTTTTCTCTTTCTCTTTGTTTTTGTTTTTTTTTTTTTTTTTTTTTTAAGTCATTCTTCCTTCTTCCTTTGCCAATGGCAAGCCTCGCCATTGGCTGGCAATGTTGACACTAGCCAATAACAACTAGCCGAGTAAGAAGGAAGAAGGGGAAAAAAAAAGAAAAAAATTATGAAAAAAAGTATCCACGTCACCATTTCAACACCGCCAGCTAAATTTGGCTAGATGATTGAACTAGCACAATCGCATAGGATTTAAAATGGAATTAGCAAAAAAAAAAAAAAACTTAGAATTGAATTGGCATAATTGCAATAGTTTAGAACTTTTTTTGGTAATCCTCCCATTTCTAGTATTCAACACGCACTAGGAACAAAAATATGTTCTTTAAAGAATAAACCCTAAATGAAAGGCAAATAATTTTCAAAATGCAAGTAAGAACACATGAACTTGGCTAGACAAAAGTTCCTCACATAATTTTAAAACATGGACAAGGGTAGTGTCGCCAAAATTTCAATATTCTTTGCCATGATGTAATATTCTAAATGGGATAATACCACAAAAAGTTATAAACTTATTGTATTTGTGCAAATTTAGTCATAAACCTTTCAGTATGACAAATATAGTCTTAACATTTTTTTGACAATTTGCCCATATAATTATTCTGACAAATTTTAGCTAGAAATTATTTACATAAATATCGGTTATCCTACATGGCACAACCGTAAATGTCAGTCATCCTACATGGTACAGCCGACATTGATGTTGATAATTTTTTTCAATTTCTATAGCATCTTTTGATTTATTTTTATTTTTTATTTTTTTTCTTTTCCTTCTTTTCTTTCTTTTATTTTTTTTCCAGTGGCAACGAGCTGCAGCATAGGTGTTGGTGGGGACCATGCCATGGGCGAAGGCAACCTTGCCCAGACCACCATGACCGCGGGCAAGGCCACCTTAGCCCATTATTTATTTATTTATATGGAGTAAAGACAATAACAACTTGAACGGTTAACACAAACATCCGAACATTAATTTCAATTTTGTTGCCTCAGCATGTTTTTTAAGTGTTTTTACAAGCGCATTATTTGTAGCTGGGATACATTCCAGATATTTGCGTTTTTGGGAGTTGAGTTGCAATATAACTAATCCTACAAAAGTCCAAGTATTCGACTTTGAAGCATGGCAATACAAGTATTTTTCAATATTTTGTCGAGTGAAATGTTTCTACCGTTTATCCAGCAGAAATTTCAAGGCTACTACTATTTTATAGTCGCTGTACAGTGGATGCATATGTTAATTATATAGGTCGGTTAAGAAATGCAAATTTTAATACAATAATAATTACAAGTTGATCGGTAGTTGTTTAGAGAAATAGGTGAAAATTACAATTTTAAATACCAAGTTTATGCTTGATTGTCTATGAAAGATACTAGCTGATAGGGGTAAGCACTAATCCGAATCTATCCTTGATCGATCGTACCTGATTTATTAACCTTACATAGATATAAAATACGTTAAGTAAACTCAATTTGATTATTGAGTCAAGAAAGACTCGCAAAACATTTGTTTGGGAGAAGGAAGGATTTGATTTGGACTTGGCAATTGGGTGTTAGCTTCTAGTGGCTTGCTTACAGCCATGCAAATTATTGCAAAAAATAGGTGATTGACCAATACATGAGCATTACAAGAAAAAATATCAGCTACCAAATTTATGCGGTTTGATTAGTGCGACCTCCATCATAGGGAGGTAGCAAAAATGGAGATCGTAATTGCTCGAGTCACTTAAACACTCTCAATTTTCTCAATCTTTAATTATGTCGAGCAACTCTCATAGTATTTTGGCCTTACAATTTCTCACAATATGATCTCTCAATCTTTCAAAAAATCACACAAAATCTTTACACAAGATTTTTACAACTTCAAAAGCTCTTGATGTAAATCACAGGCACAAACTCCTCTTGGGTATTCTTCATTAAGAACACTAACTTCCTATATAGACAAGAATTGGATCCAAAAACAAGAAACCTACTTAACCAAGATAAATCCATCAAATAGGAAACCAACTCCAATTAAGAAAAACCATTTAAAATTGTGAAAATTTTCTTTTTGGCACAAACTCGAGACATATTTCAACACAAACAATTCACACCATTTGAGATGATTTCATGTTCGATTTACCTTGCCTTTTGAATTAGTAACAATATGGCTTAGTATGTTTCGAAAAGATGAAGTACACAACTACGCCTGATTGATTCCAGCAGGAAACCTCCTGTGTACAAACATTGGTGTTGGTATCTTCCATGTTAAGGTACTGCAAGATTCTCTCGAGACAAATGATGAGAACGCAGAGGAAAAACTCACTCTAGTCGTGTCAACAGCTAGACTTCATAAGAAATCGACCGCATTCTTGGTTTCATTTCAATCAATCAAAGTGACTTTGAATCTCTTGAATTAGTTAAAACTCTGAATGCTGCTACTCTTTCTTGCACAGTCACTGAATGAACCAAGAAAAAAGAAATCTCGTTGCAACAAGTCAACTCCAGTTTCTGAAATACAGATTATCCAAAAATCAAAAGACAAGTGTTTCTTGTGATGCTAAAGCAAACAGACGTTACAATGAACAACGAAGCTACACTATTCCTGCAGAATTCGCAATTTCTGCAGATCCCTCCTGAAGTTGTTTGTTCATAATCTGACCCATGACTTTGGCAGCTAATGGAATGCCGGCACATCTTCTGTAGACCTCTTCTTTCAGTTTTTCATCATGTGGGGGATCATTTCGACCGTGACTTTCCTTAGCTGAATCTCGAAATATTGACCAGCAAACTTCATCGTCTGAAAGTGGCACGATGACCGTGTCTCCATACCCTTTTGGGAATCCATAGGCAAGGCGGTCTTCCCAGTTATCGCAATGGACCAAGTGGGAACCCAGTACCACCGTCCTCACGAGCATTATCCAGAACAATAAGATATTTCTTCCCCAAAGTTGCTGATGAAGCAAACCCATAATTTCTCAGATTACGAGCAGAAAATGGCAGAATCAATGGTTTCCTCTCTAATGACCTAGATGTGTCAATATTCTCTTAATTATTGCCACCTTTTGTTCCTCATCAGGCTGCCTCTTCGACATGCTCTCACCCAAATTTAGGACAGTACTTTTGTTCTTTCTTCCTCGTTGGATTTCTTCATTTTCTTCCTTGTTCAGTTTCTGCGTTGACTCTTCCTTGTTCGTCTCTTTGCTCTTCCTTCTGTTCGATTTCTTGGATCTCTTCTCTCTGCTTCTTTGTCAAAGAACAGTTGGCATAGTGTTGTTTTACTAATCCCGCCCTCCCAACTATGGCAATTGCCTTGAATTTCTCAGAACTTTTTTTCTGGACTAAAGATTCCAGCAACTCAATTTCGACCTCGAATCCTTTGAACCTCTGCAGATGTTGCGACCAACCTGAAACTTGAAGGAAGCTATCTTTGCCATTCGATGAGCTTTCTTCAGTGTTACCCTGTGGAGTGTTGTTACTCCCACCTGTGTTCGGGTCAGGAATCCTCTGCAGATCCTCCTTGATCTTATTCAGACTCCTCCTAATCTGAATGTTGGCAATGATTTGCTTCTTCGATAGTGACTGGCACTCAGTCAGGACATTGTTGAGGAAGTAAAGATTGTCCCTGATAGATTTCATCCCGTATGGACGACTTCAGCTTTTCCTCAATCAGAGTCCTCAACTCCTCTAGCTGACCCAGAAGGCTCTCGATCGCTTTCCGTCTTTAGGCTGAAGCCCCTTCCTCAACTTCTCCACTAAAAATCTTCAATCTCCCGAGCCATATCAACTCCCTTAAAATCGCCCCTCCCAACTCGAATTGTTGCA